>JAJOOO010015586.1:0-24558 GCA_029582685.1 Solanum piurae | reverse complement strand
TAGATGTTCTTTTCTGCATTCCTTTCAGCTGTCTCTTTATTATCGCCCCTGAACATCTTTCCTGCAAACTACAATAAAAACATATAAAAACCAATACAAAAAGGCCCTAGACACACACAACTTGTTAGTGAAATGTATTAGAAATACCGTAAACTCACGGTATATCAATGGTGAGTCCAATCAATACTCTAGAGACTGATAAGAAGGAGCTTGAGAGGACTGAGACACATGAGGAGGCTAATACATATGTTGAATAAAAGGATTTGGAGAATACTTTCATACATTCTGCCATAGAGAACTCTCTTCGAGACAATTCTTCACTTAGATTGAGTGGGACTCACCCTCCTATGTATGTCTCCACTAGTAATGTGCCAGACATTGATGCCTAAGTGGAGGTTGCTCCCACGAGCCAAAGTTATGGCTGGGGATCCTTTTATTTACTCTACCTTGTTGTTTTTATGTTATTTTTCTTAACAATGAGGACACTGCTTCTATCTTTGGGTTGGGAGAGGGTGCTTTGCTAGTTTCTAGTTGTTTCATTTTGGTTGTATTTTAGTTGTTTTGAGATACTTGTTTTGTATCTCTTTGGGTTGTACCTAATTGGATAATGATGTAGTATTAACTTCTTTGTTTTGAATATTAGGATATTCCTTAGCTTTTGGTTGTGATTTGTCTTTCCCTCTCATTTTGTTCCAAAGTTGGTTGTTGGTTGATGTTGAACTAAGCATGCTTGTCTTGAACATTTAATGTTGATGTTGATCAATATCGATGACTTGAATAGTTCTTTTGATGAGAAGTCTGCTTTTATGGGTTCAATGGCAATTTGGAGTTAAATAATTCTTGCATGAACTCTTAGTGTTTGGTTGTGACTAGTTGAGTATCAATTGTGAGAATTGCAATGATTATTGCATGGAAGGTAGGTTTGTTGTTTATCCGATTATTTGATAATCATGAATGCGAGAAATGACCTTAGGCATTTTTTTAGAGTGAGCTTACTCATTAAACCTTTGTTATGACCACCATATGAGAGTGTGTATCAAGATTGACATTATTTGAACCTAACCCTTTCCATTGGCAATGAAACGAGCCTCTAAACCTCAACTGATTATGAAATATGACCTCCCTTTCTCACCAAAAATATTCTTGAAGCATTGGTTGTACGAATAGCCAACTCAGGCCAAAAGCCTAAATTAGGGGTGTGATAAGGTAAGAGGAAAGAATTCGAGTGAAAAAGTTTTGAAACTCATCCTTGAATCCGTGTGGCAAGAAGATGAAACCCCTCCATAAAAAAAATTTAAAAAGAGAGAAAAAGAATAAAAGAAACAAAGAAAAAGAAAGAAAAATGAAAAACTCTTATTCTATCGAATATTGCAAAGGTTTTTCATGTTGAATAGTTTAATAAAAAGGGTATCCAATGAGCTGAACAAGAAAAAGAATGTTTTGACCAGAGTGAGGATGAGTTTTGTGTTCAAAATAAGGAAAGAGAAGAATAAAAGGTGATTTCGTGGAAATTCTTCAAGAAGGTGAAGTCACTATAAACAAATATTATCACACAATGCCCTTATTCCCTCTTATAAGCCTTGGAAGACCTTTATGATATTGTAAGAGAAAATTCATTGATCGGTCTGAAAATATGGGCAATCATATGGGTAGAATCATGCATGTTTTTTTGTTATGAGAGTCTGAGGTTTTGTATTGATTCCTAATGTTTGTTCATTGATTAGATTTGTGTGAGAATGAAATCATCTTTGCTGTGAGGGCACTTGAATACTCTTGTTGAGAATAACTTTGCCTCTTGGTGAACATTTGTCAGCATGTACTTTGATGGATAATGACTAGTCATCATTTGAAGATTTTGGTACATAATTGAAAATGCATGTCTTGGATGTGACCTTGTGATAACACTTGCATATTTGCTCTCAAGAAGCATTATTTGTATAAATCTTTGTTGAACTAATTGATCTCTTGATTTAAGTGAGAACAAGCAAAAGTTTAAGTTGGGGGTGTTGATGAGTCAGAGATTTTGGACTCATTTGAGGCGTATAGTTCACCAAATAGTGTACTCAATACCATTTTATGTCTATTTATGATGTTGAATTGTCAAATTGCAGCTATGAAGGCAAGAGAGAAAAGAAGCCAAAAGTTTGAAAAAGTAGAGAAAATTGTGAAACTGAGGCTCGCCAAGTGCTGAAATAAAGCTCAAAGGAGAGAAGACACATAATTTAGTGAGTCGGCGAGCCTGACTAATGTTGCCAAAACAAATCTAAAGTGCAAATTTATCTAAACTTTTGGAAGGTATAAATGGTTTTGAAGAAATAGAAAATGCATCCCGCGCTGCTATGCACATCTTAATTGAGAATATTCTAAGCATTTTTGGGGATTTTGGCCTGTAAGACTTGCAATTATTGGGTTTTTGATCTGGGTATTTTGGAATTGAAGTTTGAAGCTCATTTTGATTATGCAGAACAATTCATTGGGTATAATTCTTTCCTTTCCAACACGAGTAGCTAAATTCCATAATTCTAGAGGTGTGCAATGTAATTGGGTACTAAATTATTTGTGGGTCTTTGTATTTGCACAATTAAATGTTGATTTATAATGAGTTCAATTATCTTATCATGTTTTCACGTATGATTTGAGGTTGCAAACTCAAATCTAGTTGTAGATCTCTATGCTTGCTTGTGAAAAGTGCTTGGAGTGGATATGTTAATTGGCCATCTTTGATTAAGTTCAATCATTAGTTTTTCTTGAAAAAGGAAAGTATATTGAGGTATTGGATTAGCTTTGTATGTTACACATGTTGAGGTTTAAAACAACTCTCATGAAAGATGATCTATGATTGATAAATGCTTATCGTAGTTGATAATCTATTCTATCTAGTAAGAATCAACTATGTTGAGCAACACAATTACGCACATTCAAAATTGATACTCAATTACTCACACTCCCAGGATTCCTTTCTTACTTGTGAAATTCCCTTGTCCTTTGCTCTAGTTAACAATTCATTAATCGATCTCATTATTGATAATTTGAAATCTCTTGAATACATTTATGTTGATGTTCATTAAATAATTCACAAAAGATTAGTACATGGGTGTACTTCGTGATTGAAGTCTAGTTTTACCATTCCTTGTGGGTTTCGACCCCAACTCTTAATTGGGTTATGTATTGCTAACGACCGCATATATGTTGAATTAGAAAACGTATATTTGAGCTTTATTATTGGGGAAAGACGGGAGTGGTATCAAACCTTATATGATCAAAAACATCATTTTATAGAATTAAAAAAAATCAAAGAATCAAGGTCCAATTCAAGAATTAGACACGGAAATGGAGCTAGAATGACCAATAAAAAGTAAAGAGGAAGCGATTTACCTTGGAATAGAGTGAAATGTTTAAAAAAGAGATAAAACACCTTATCCTGAGCTCTTAACAATGGAAAGTCATTCTTAGATAAATTAAAGAAAAGAGAGATATAACACTCATCGATATATGATAAACCAATGGTCACCAGAGTGACGCTGCTAAAATAAAGAGGTCTATGAGAGTGATGGTCAATGAATACCCCAGCTCCATAGGAGTGGACAGAATCCTACACGTGTGAGAAATATCTACCGTTGTTCTCTCCAACTGATATCACCAACATTCACTGGTGCACTAGAATTCCATTTAAGTGGCATCTCTAAAATGAGGCAAGCTCTACTACTGCACCAACAACTTGAGTTAAAATCCCAAGTTTCGAATGGCCCCTCGAAATTCAGTCGAGGTCTAATGAATGCAAAATGAATATTCCACCTGACCAAAAATGACATTTCAAACTCAATAAAATCAATGAAATAACCAATGGAGGTCATCCAGATGAAATGTTGACCGAAGTCAACACTACCATTAAACAACCAATTAGACAAGAAATTCAATCTCAATCCGACCACTACATGATCAAGACCAAAGGTCCTAGTAGAAAAAAATTGATGTTTCAGAGCTAACGATGTAGACAAAAATCTCATATGAGCCCATTTACTAAGAATATTGACCAAAGCCAACACTACTATATATAGGGCCCAAAATAAGGAAACTCACTCAAAGATCTCCCAACCACCTTGGGAAGTATGCACCCATCTCAAAAACTCAAAAATACAACATAGAAACTATGAGAATGGTCAAAACAGTAATAAAACATAAAAGCAAGCAAATAACATTGAGGGTCATTACATATGGTTACTAGATTGATGTTTAAATTATATAACACTAAACTTACTTTCGTAAGAAGAAAATAAATAATCATAAATTGAATAAAGTAGGAAATCTCATTTCATAGTCTAACATTTGAATTAATGAGTCTAATAAGCAAACAACAAAAAAGAAGAGGAAGCGGGAAAAAAATAGTGCATTTGAGGTTTACAAAATCCAAAACAATTAAGAGTTGAGTTGTTGTTTTAAGAAATATCAAGAATTACCCCTTAATTATAATCAATACATATAACGTTTTATTTACTCATGGAAGAATTGTTACCATTTTATTGGAAGTTCTTATCCTATATATTTCAATGGACATTTCTTGAGTTTCTCAGCAAATAATTTCTCAATTGTACTCCAAAAAAGTCCATTCCAAAAAATGCAACACCCACCAACAAGAAGAATGGCTAAACAAAGCATCATATCAAGGCCAAAAAGTGTTTTGTGCTTAAGATGCAATATATGTTGTGAGGTGTTCAGTTCGAGTCAAGTGATTGTTGGGAACCAACGCAAGCATATAATGAGGGCACATGGATCAGAATTTCACTGCATTACATGTTTTTTGTCCATCTGCTTACCTATGAACCCTCTAGTGTCACTTAGGTAATACAAGTCTACCTCAACGGTGTTACCCAGCCAAAGATGCTTTTGTCATCCCCATCTGAGTAATCCGCCAATACAAAGGCCTTGCAGACTTCCTGGCCATCCGTGGTCAATTTTTGACCCATTGTAGAATTACTTGGTATCTCTCTTACCTAATAGTCATCCGTGGTTTAGTTACAATAAACCACAACAATGTTATCTGATGATACATATATGTCGACAACCTTCTTTTGTTCTATGTCATATATTCACAATCAACCATAGTAAATGCGCAACGATATCCTCTTGGTTGTATGTCATATAACCGTTAGTAGATGAGTGCATCATACAACCGCATACAACAAATAGAAGGTTGTTGCTTATGTTATTTTGGTTGATTGGGAATATACAAAATACAACCATAAAGAGTTTGTTTAGTTACATGTACTATCACATGAAATTTTTATGGATATTACAACAATACCGTGGACGACCACGAGATTTTGGAGGTATCAATGCAGTGTACAAGGAGACATAAATTGATAGTGTACGATCAAGAATTTTGTGATGTCTCTGCATTTCCAGATTCCTCAATTGGGATGGTAAAAACATTCCTTACCCGGCAAAACCATTGGGGTACACTTCGACTTACCCAGGAGACAGTAAAGTACATAAAGGTAAAAATATGGATAGAAAAATGTACGATGGGGGGTAACGCTCATCCAAGAGCCCTAAATTATATGTGTGTTGGTGACCATTGATCCTTTGACTTGATGTTAACACCTCGAAACTAGTTGTGCATTATAGCACCAAACACCTATTGACCTATTTATGATGCCTTGGTAAGCCATTCTACTAGTTCGGGGTGGCTGCTTTTTTTTCAAAGGTTTTAATTGGAGAAATGTGAAATGAATTGGTGAGGAACTAAAGAAATGCCCATTGAAATATAAAGGACTTGAACTTCCAATAAAATGGTAACAATGCTTAAACGACTAAGGTAAGAAAAAAAAAGTATATATTATCATTTAAGGGGTATATATTTTTGATATTTCTTAGAAAATCAACTCACATTTCACCTGTTTAGAATTTTGTGATGTCTATTATACCTATGAGTATATCTTGAGGTTCTGATTTCTAATTGTGCATATCACTTATGAGTCTGGTATTGGTGTTGATATAGTATTAGGAGGCTCATATTCAAACTCAAAGAAACATACAATTAGCGTTTTTTTTCTCATAGATCTAAATTTAGATGGTGGTATTAATTAATCCCATTTGTGGGATTCAATCCATCAGATATGTATTTCAGGAGAGGGATTTCTAATCTTATCTAGGTTGATCGAGCCTAAATTTGATTTCATTATCATGATGCCTGACTATATAAAGCATGAATTGATTATCTGTAGAGAGAAATACTTCAAAGCAAGTCATTTCTGTACAAATCTACTCACTATTAGGATTCAGCAGGGGTTATGCGCTAGTTCAATGGATCTGAAATTCCACTAAGCCTGGTCGTCGCTTGATTTAGCATTTCATGGAGCGGTTGTTGTGTTGTAGCAGAGAGAAGTAGGGTTAGACCAATCGAAGCACAAAATGTTTATGCTTGATCTTACAAGAGTGAAATCTCATCCATGTGGAAGAACTATCGAAGTTGTGACTCGCACCCTTCAGAGAAGATGAATAGACAAGGGCTGAGTTGCATCTACAAGCATTTGTTTGTCTAAGACTTGATATCAGATTGTTTCTATATTTATATTTGATTTTTCTTTAGTTTTTTGTTGGACTAGGTTTCAGTTGGGCTTGGTCATTGTAAATATTGTTTGTTCCTCTTATTATGGGCTCATGCCCACATTTAGATTTTAAAGAAAAACATATTGTTATCTCTTTTTATTAAATTTTTTGTAACAAAGAAAACTAACATTGAATTTCACTATTTTTTATATTTATCATCTAAGAGCACAATTCAAACGAAACTATAGAACAAGCAACACATGATCATCACATAACCAAATGCATGTAGAAAGAACCTTAAAAGCTATAAATAAAATTTTATATCCCATTTTCAGCTTGTGAGTAGTTATTCTAAAAAGTTTACCAAAAATATCCACTGTTGTGCTCTCCAACAGACATCGCCAGCCTTCCCTGGTGCGACTGGAATTCCATTGAAGTGGCATCTCTAAAATGAGCCAAGCTCTGCGGGAGCGTCTTCTTCAACAACTACTACACCAGCAACTTGGGTTAAAATCCCAAGTTTCGAATGGACCCTCGAAATTTAGTTGAGGTCTAATGAATGCAAAATGAATATGCCACCTAACCAAAAATGACATTTCAGACTCAACAAAATCAATGAAATAACCAATGGAGGTCATCTGGATGAAATGTTAACCGAATCAACACTACCATTAAACAACCAAATACAACCAATTAGACAAGAAATTCAATCTCAATCCGACCACACCATGATCTAAACCAAAGGTCCTAGCAGAAAAAAATTGATGTTTCAGAGCTAATGATGTACACAAAGATCTCATATGAGCTCATTTACTAGGAATATTGACCAAAGCCAACACTACCATATATAGGCCCCAAAATAAGAAAACTCACTCGAAGATCTCCCAACCACCTTGGGAAGTATGCACCCATCTCAAAAACTCAAAAATACAGCATAGAAACTATGAGAATGGTCAAAATAATAATAAAATATAAAAGCAAGCAAATAACCTTGAGGGTCATTACATATGGTTACCAGATTAATGTTTAAATTATATAACTCTAAACTTACTTTGGTAAAAATAAAATAAATAATCCTAAATTGAATAAAGTATGAAATCTCATTTCATAGTCTAACATTAGAACTAATAAGTCTAATAAGCAAACAAGAAAAAAGAAGAGGAAGCAGGAAAAAATATTGCATTTAGGGTTTACAAAATCCAAAACAGGTAAGTTGTTGTTTTAATAAATATCAATAATTACACCTTAATTATAATCAATACATATAACATTTTACCTTACTCATGGAAGAATTGTTACCATTTTATTGGAAGTTCTTATCCTATATATTTCAATGGACATTTATTCAGTCTCTCACCAAATCATTTCTCAATTGAACTCCAAAGAAGTCCTTTTCAAAAAATGCAACACGTACCAACAAGAAGAATAGATAAACAAAGCATTATAACAAGGCCTAAAAGTGTTTTGTGCTTAATATGCAACATATGTTGTGAGGTGTTCACTTTGAGTCAAGTGATCGTTGGGAACCAACACAGGTATATAATGAGAGTACATGGATCAGAATTGCACCGTATTACATGTTTTTTATCCATTTACTTACCTCTCAACCCTCTAGTGTCACTTAGGTAATACAAGTCTACCTCAAGGACATTACCCAGCCAGATACACTTTTATCATCCCCATCTGAGTAATCCGCCAATACAGAGGCCTTGCAGATTTCCTGGCCATCCATGGTCAATTTTTGACCCATTGTAGAATGACTTGGTACCTCTCTTACCTAATAGTAATTTGTGGTTTAGTTACAATAAACAACAACAATGTTATCTGATGGTATATGCATCTCGACAATCTTCTTTTGGTTTTATATCATATATTCACAATCAACCATAGCAAATGAGCAACAATATCCTCTTGGTTGTATGTCATATAACCGTTAGTAGATGAGTGCATCATACGGCCTCATACAACAAAGAGAAGGTCATTGATTCTATTGTTTTTGTTGATTGGGAATATACAAAATACAACCATAAAGAGTTTGTTTAGTTACATGTACTATCATATGAAATTTTTGTGGATATTATAACAATACCGTGGACGACCACGAGGTTGTGGAGGCACCAATGCAGCGTACAAGGGGACATAAATTGATAGTGTACGACCAAGAAATTTATGATGTCTCTGCATTGCCAGATTCCTCAATTGGGATGGTAAAAAACCCCTCACTAGATAAAACAATTGGGGTACACTTGAACTAACCCAGAAGACAGTAGAGTACATGAAGGGAAAAATATGAATAGAAAAATGCACGATGGGGCGTAACGCTAATCTAAGAGCCCTAAATTATATGTGTGTTGGTGACCACTTATCCTTTGAATCGATGTTAGCACCTCAGAACTAGTTCTGTATTGTAGCACCAAACACCTATTGACTTCTTTATGATGCCTTGGTGAGCCATTCTACTAGTTCGTGGTGGCTGCTTCTTTTTAAAGGTTTTTATTGGAGAAATGTGAAATGAATTATTGAGGAACTAAAGAAATTCCCATTGAAATATAAAGGACCTAAACTTCCAATAAAATGGTAACAATGCTTAAACGGATAAGGTAAGAAAATAGATGTATATATTATCATTTAAGGGGTATATATTTTGGATATTTCTTAGAAAAACAACTCACATTTGAACTATTTTGAATATAGTAATGTCTATTATACCTATGAGTATAGCTTGAGGTTTTGATTTCTAATTGTGCATATCACTTATAAGTCTGGTATTGGTGTTGATATAGTATTAGGCTCAGATTCAACCACAAAGAAACATAGAATTAGTGTTTTATTTCTCATAGATCTAAATTTAGATGATGGTATTAATTAATCCAATTTGTGGGATTCAATCCATCGGATATGGATTTCAGGAGGGGGATTTCTAATCTTATCTAGGTTGATCAAGCCTAAATTTAATTTCATTATCATGATGCCTAACTATATAAATCATGAATTCATTATCCGTAGAGCAAAATACATCAAAACAAGTCATTTCTGTATAAATCTACTCACCTCTAGGATTCAGCAAGGGGTATGCATTAGCTTAATGGATCAGAAATTCTACTAAGCCTGGTCGTTGCTTGATTTAGCATTTCATGGGGAGGTTGTTGTACTGTAGCAGAGAAAAGTAGGGTTACACCAATCGAAGCACAAAAGGTTTATGTTTGATATTACAAGAGTGAAATCTCATCCATGTGGAAGAACTATCGAAGTTGTGACTCGCAACCTTCAGAGAAGATGAAGAGACAAGGGTTGGGCTGCATCTACAAGCATTTGTTTGTCTAAGATTTGATTTCAGGTTGTTTCTATTTTTATATTTGATTTTTCGATAGTTTTTTGTTGGACTAGTTTTCAGTTGGGCCTGGTCATTGTAAATATTGTTGGTTCCTCTTATTTAATAAATGGGCTCATGCACACTTTTAGATTTTAAAGAAAAACATATCGTTATCTCTCTTTCTTGTTTTTTTTGTAACAAAGGAAAATAACATTGAATTTCACTATGTTTTATATTTATCCTCTAAGAGCACAATTCAAACGGAACTATAGAACAAGCAACACAAGATCATCACATAACCAAATGCATGTAGAAACAACCTTAAAAGTTATAAATCAAATTTTATATCCCATTTTCAGCTTGTGAGTAGTTATTCTAAAAAGTTTACCAAAAATATCCACCGTTGTGCTCTCCAACTGACATCACCGGCCTTTACTGGTGCGACTGGAATTCTGTTGAAGTGGCATCTCTAAAATGAGCCAAGCTATGCGGGAGCGTATGCTTCAGCAACTACTGCACCAACAACTTGGGTTAAAATCCCAAGTTTCAAATGGACTCTCGAAATTTAGTCGAGGTCTAATGAATGCAAAATGAATATGCCACCTGACCAAAAATGACATTTCAGACTCAACAAAATTATTGAAATAACCAATGGAGGTAATCTGGATGAAATGTTGACCGAAGTCAACACTACCATCAAACAACCAAAAACAACCAATTAGACAAGAAATTCAATCTCAATCCGACCACTACATGATCTAAAAGGTCCTAGTAGAAAAAAATTGATGTTCCAGAGCTAACAATGTAGAGAAAAATCTCATATGAGCCCATTTACTAGGAATATTTACCAAACCCAACACTACCATATATAGGCCCCAAAATAAGGAAACTCGCTCAAAGATCTCCCAACCACCTTGGGAAGTATGCACCCATCTCGAAAAATAAAAATACAACATAGAAACTACGAAAATTGTCAAAACAATAATAAAACATAAAAGAAAGCAAATAACCTTGAAAGGTCATTACATATGGTTACTAGATTGATGTTTAAATTATATAACACTAAACTTACTTTCGTAAAAAGAAAATAAATAATCCTAAATTGAATAAAGTAGGAAATCTCATTTCATAGTCTAACATTTGAATTAATGAGTCTAATAAGCAAACAAGAAAAAAAAAGAGGAAGCGGGAAAAAATATTGCATTTGGGGTTTACAAAATCCAAAATAGGTAAGAGTTGAGTTGTTGTTTTAAGAAATATCAAGAATTACCCCTTAATTTTAATCAATACATATAACATTTTACCTTACTCATGGAAGAATTTTTACCATTTTATTGGAAGTTCTTATCCTATATATTTCAAAGGACATTTCTTCAGTTTCTCACAAAATCATTTCTCAATTGGACTCCAAAAAAGTCCTTTTCAAAAAATGCAACACCCACCAACAAGAAGAATGGCTAAACAAAGCATCATATCAAGCTAAAAGTGTTTTGTGCTTAAGATGCAACATATGTTGTGAGGTGTTCCCTTTGAGTCAAGTGATCGTTGGGAACCAACGCAAGCATATAATGAGGATACATTGATCAGAATTGCACCGCATTACAAGTTTTTTGTCCATCTTCTTATGTCTCAACCCTTTAGTGTCACTTAGGTAGTACAAGTTTACCTCAACGGCATTACCTATCCAGAGACACTTTTATCATCCCCATCTGAATAATCTGCCAATACAAAGGCCTTGCATATTTCCTGGCCATCCATGGTCAATTTTTGACCCATTGTAGAACTACTTGGTACCTCTCGTACCTAATAGTCATCTGTGGTTTAGTTACAATAAACCACAACAATGTTATCTGATGGTATATGCATCTCGACAACCTCTTTTTTGTTCTATATAATATATTAACAATCAACCATAGCAAATGAGCAACGATATCATCTTGGTTGTATGTCATATAACCGTTAGTAGATGAGTGCATCATACGACCGCATACAACAAAGAGAAGGTCATTGATTCTGTTGTTTTTGTTGATTGGGAATATACAAAATACAACCATAAAGAGTTTGTTTAGTTACATGTACTATCATATGAAATTTTTGTGGATATTATAACAATACCGTGGACGACCACGAGGTTGTGGAGGCACCAATGCAGTGTACAAGGGGACATAAATTGATAGTGTATGACCAAGAAATTTGTGATGTCTCTGCATTGCCAGATTCCTCAATTGGGATGGTGACAGAATGCCTCACCAGGTAAAACCATTGGGGTACACTTCGACTTACCCAGGAGACAGTAGAGTACATGAAGGTAAAAATATGGATAGAAAAATGTACGATGGGGCGTAACTCTAATCATAGAGCCCTAAATTATATGTGTGTTGGTGACCACTGATCCTTTGACTCGATGTTAGCACCTCGGAACTAGTTCTATATTGTAGCACCAAACACCTATTGACCTCTTTATGATGCCTTGGTGAGACATTCTACTAGTTCGTGGTGGCTGCTTTTCTTCAAAGGTATTTATTGGAGAAATGTGAAATGAATTGGTGAGGAACTAAAGAAATGCCTATTGAAATATAAAGGACCTGAACTTCCAATAAATAGGTAACAATGCTTAAACGAATAAGGTAAGAAAATAGATGTATATATTATCATTTAAGGGGTATATATTTTGGATATTTCTTAGAAAAAAAACTCACATTTGAACTATTTTGAATTTTGTAATGTCTATTATACCTATGAGTATATCTTGAGGTGTTGATTTCTAATTGTGAATATCACTTATGAGTCTGGTATTGGTGTTGATATAGTGTTAGGCTCAGATTCAACCTCAAAGAAACATAGAATTAGTGTTTTTTTCTCATAGATCTAAATTTAGATGGTGGTAGTAATTAATCCCATTTGTGGGATTCAATCCATCGGATATGGATTTCAGGAGGGGGATTTCTAATCTTATCTAGGTTGATCGAGCCTAAATTTAATTTCATTATCATGATGCCTGACTATATAAAGCATGAATTGATTATCTGTAGAGAAAAATACTTCAAAGCAAGTCATTTATGTATGAATCTACTTACCTCTAGGATTCAGCAAGGGGTATGCACTAGTTCAATGGATCTGAAATTCCACTAAGCCTGGTCGTTGCTAGATTTAGCATTTCATGGAGAGGTTGTTGTGTTTTAGCACAGAGAAGTAGGGTTAGACCAATCGAAGTACAAAAGGTTTATGCTTGATCTTACAAGAGTGAAATCTCATCCATGTGGAAGAACTATCGAAGTTTTCATTCACAACCTTCAGAGAAGATGAAGAGACAAGGGTTGAGCTGCATCTACAAGCATTTGTTTGTCTGAGACTTGATGTCAAGTTGTTTCTATTTTTATATTTTATTTTTCTTTAGTTTTTTGTTGGACTAGGTTTCAGTTGGGCCTGGTCATTGTAAACATTGTTGGTTCCTCTTATTTTAATAAATGGGTTCATGCCCACTTTTAGATTTTAAAGAAACCCATATCGTAACTCTCTTTCTTGTTTTTTTGTAAAAAAGGAAAATAACATTGAATTTCACTATTTTTTATATTTATCCTCTGAGAGCACTATTCAAATGGAACTATAGAACAAGCAACACAAGATCATCACATAACCAAATGAGCCAAGCTCTGCGAGAGTGTGTGCTTCAACAACTACTGCACCAACAACTTGGGTTAAAATCCCAAGTTTCGAATGGACCCTCGAAATTTAGTCGAGGTCTAATGAATGCAAAATGAATATGCCAACTGACCGAAAATGACAGTTCAGACTAAACAAAATCAATGAAATAACCAATGGAGGTCATCTCGATGAAATGTTGATCGAAGTCAACACTACCATTAAACAACCAAAAATAACCAATTAGACAAGAAATTGAATCTCAATCCGGCCACTACATGATCTAAACCAAAGGTCCAAGTAGACAAAAATCGATGTTTCAGAGATAACGATGAAGATGAAAATCTCATATGAGCCCATTTACTAGGAATATTGACCAAAGCCAACACTACCATAAATAGGCCCCAAAATAAGGAAACTCACTCAAAGATCTCCCAACCACCTTGGGAAGTATGCACCCATTTAGAAAACTCAAAAATACAACATAGAAACTACGATAATGGTCAAAACAATAGTAAAACATAAAAGCAAGCAAATAATCTTGAGGGTCATTATATATGGTTACTAGATTGATGTTTAAATTATATAACACTAAACTTAGTTTCGTAAAAAGAAAATCAATAATCTTAAATTGAATAAGGTAAGAAATCTCATTTCATAGTCTAACATTTGAATTAATGAATCTAATCAGCAAACAAGAAAAAAGAAGAGGAAGTGGGAAAAAATATTATATTTGGGGTTTCCAAAATCCAAAACAGGTAAGAGTAGAGTTGTTGTTTTAAGAAATATCAAGAATTACACCTTAATTATAATTAATACATATAACATTTTACCTTACTCATGGAAGAATTGTTACCATTTTATTAGTAGCTCTTGTCCTATATATTTCAATGGACATTTCTTCAGCTTCTCACCAAATCATTTCTCAATTGAACTCCAAAAAAGTCCTTTCCAAAAAATACAACACCCACCAACAAGAAGAATGGCTAAGCAAAGCATCATAGCAAGGCCTAAAAGTGTTTTGTGCTTAAGATGCAACATATGTTGTGAGGTGTTCACTTCGAGTCAAGTGATCGTTGGGAACCAACGCAGGCATATAATGAGGGTACATGGATCAGAATTGCACCGCATTACATGTTTTTTGTCCTTCTTCTTACCTCTCAACCCTCTAGTGTCACTTAGGTAATACAAGTCTACCTCAACGGCGTTACCCAGCCTTAGATGCTTTTATCATACCCATCTGAGTAATTCGCCAATACAGAGGCCTTGCAGACTTCCTGGCCATCCGTGTTCAATTTTTGACCCATTTTAGAATGACTTGGTACCTCTCTTACCTAATAGTCATATGTGGTTTAGTTACAATAAACCACAACAATGTTATCATATTGTATAGCATCTCGACAACCTCATTTTGGTTCTATATCATATATTCACATTCAACCATAGCAAATGTGCAACGATATCCTCTTGGTTGTATGTCATATAACTGTTAGTAGATGAGTGCATCATACGACTGCATACAACAAAGAAAAGGTAGTTGCTTCTGTTGTTTTGGTTGATTGGTAATATACAAAATACAACCATAAGGAGTTTGTTTAGTTACATGTACTATCATATGAATTTTTTGTCGATATTATAACAATACCGTGGACGACCACGAGGTTGTAGAGGCACCAATGCAGTGTACAAGGGGACATAAATTGATATTGTATGACCGTGAAATTTGTGATGTCTCTGCATTGCCATATTCTTCAATTGGGATAGTAAAGGAATCCCTCACCAGGTAAAACCATTGGGGTACACTTGGACTTACCCAAGAGACAGTAGAGTACATGAAGGTAAAAATATGGATAGAAAAATATACGATGGGGAGTAATGCTCATCCAAGAGCCCTAAATTATATGTGTGTGTTGGTGACCATTGATCCTAAGAATCGATGTTAGCACCTCAGAACTAGTTCTGCATTGTATCACAAAACAATTATGGACCTCTTTATGATGCCTTGGTGAGCCATTCTACTAGTTCGTGGTGGTTGCTTTTCTTCAAAGGTTTTTATTGGAGAAATGTGAAATGAATTGGTGAGGAACTAAAGAAATGCCCATTGAAATATATAGGCCTGAACTTCCAATAAAAAGGTAACAATGCTTAAACGACTAAGGTAAAAAAATAAATGTATATATTATCATTTAAGGGGGTATATATTTTGGATATTTCTTAGAAAAACAACTCACATTTGAACTATTTTACATTTTGTAATGTCTATTATACCTATGAGTATATCTTGAGGTTCTGATTTCTAATTGTGCATATCATTTATGAGTCTGGTATTGGTGTTGATAAAGTATTAGGCTCAGATTCAACCTCAAAGAAACATAGAATTAGTGTTTTTTTCTCATAGATCTAAATTTAGATGGTGGTATTAATTAATCCCATTTGTGGGATTTAATCCATCGGATATGGATTTCAGGAGAGGGATTTCTAATCTTATCTAGGTTGATTGAGCCTAAATTTAATTTCATTAATATGATGCATGACTATATAAAGCATGAATTGATTATCTTTATAGAAAAATACTTTAAAGCAAGTCATTTCTGTACAAATCTACTCACCTCTAGGATTCAGCAAGGGGTATGCGCTAGTTCAATGGATCTGAAATTCCACTAAGCCTGGTCGTTGCTTGATTTAGCATTTCATGAAGAAGTGGTTGTACTGTAGTATAATAAAATAGGGTTAGACCAATCGAAGCACAAAAGGTTTATGCTTGATCTTACAAGAATGAAATATCATCCTTGTGGAAGAACTATCGAAGTTGTGACTCGCAACCTTCAGAACATATGAAGAGACATCGGCTGAGCTGCATCTACAAGCATTTGTTTGTCTGAGACTTGATTGCAGGTTGTTTCTATATTTATATTTTATTTTTCTTTAGTTTTTTGTTGGACTAGGTTTCATTTGGGCCTATTCATTGTAAATATTATTGGTTCCTCTTATCTTAATAAATGGGCTCATGCCCACTTTTAGATTTTAAAGAAAAACATATCGTTATATCTCTTTCTTGTTTTTTTTTGTAATAAAGGAAAATAACATTGAATTTCACTATTTTTTATATTTATCCTCTAAGAACACAATTCAAGTGGAACTATAGAACAAGCAACACAAGATCATCACATAACCAAATGCATGTAGAAACAACCTTAAAAGTTATAAATCAAATTTTATATCCCATTTTCAGCTTGTAAGTAGTTATTCTAAAATATTTACCAAAAATATCCACCGTAGTGCTCTCCAACTGACATCACCAACCTTCACTGGTGCGACTGGAATCCATTGAAGTGGCATCTCTAAAATGAGCCAAGCTCTCCATGAGCGTCTGCTTCAACAACTATTGCACCAGCAACTTGGGTTAAAATCTCAAGTTTCAAATGGGCCCTCAAAATTTAGTCGAGGTCTAATGAATGCAAAATGAATATGCCACCTGACCAAAAATGATATTTCAGACTCAATAAAATTAATGAAATAACCAATGGAGGTCATCTGGATGAAATGTTGACCGAAGTCAACACTACCATTAAACAACCAAAAACAACCAATTAGACAAGAAATTCAATCTAAATCCGACCACTACATGATCTAAACCAAAGGTCCTAGTAGAAAAAGATCGATGTTTCAGAGCTAACGATGTAGACAAAAATCTCATATGAGCCCATTTACTAGAAATATTGACCAAAGCCAACACTACCATATTTAGGCCCCAAAATAAGGAAACTCACTCAAAGACCTCTCAACCACCTTGGGTAGCATGAACCCATCTCGAAAACTCAAAAATACAACATAGAAACTACGAGAATGGTCAAAACAATAATAAAACATAGAAGCAAGCAAATAACCTTGAGGGTCATTACATATGGTTACTAGATTGATGTTTAAATTATATAACACTAAACTTACTTTCGTAAAAAGAAAATAAATAATCCTAAATTGAATAAAGTAGGAAATCTCATTTCATAGTCCAACATTTGAATTAATGAGTCTAATAAGCAAACAAGAAAAAAGAAGAGGAAGCGGGAAAAATAATGCATTTGGGTTTAACAAAATCCAAAACAGGTAAGAGTTGAGTTGTTGTTTTCAGAAATATTAAGAATTACCCCTTAATTATAATCAATACATATAACATTTTACCTTACTCATAGAAGAATAGTTACCATTTTATTGGAAGTTCTTATCCTATGTATTTCAATGGAAATTTCTTCAGTTTCTCACCAAATCATTTCTCAAATGAACTCCAAAAAAGTCCTTTTCAAAAAATGCAACACCCACCAACAAGAAGAATGGCGAAACAAAGTATCATATCAAGGCCTAAAAATGTTTTGTGCTTAAGATGCAACATATGTTGTGGGGTGTTGATTACTTCTAGTCAAGTGATCGTTGGGAACCAACGCAGGCATATAATGAGGGTACATGGATAAGAATTGCACCACATTACATGTTTTTGTATATCTGCTTACCTCTCAACACTCTAGTGTCACTTAGGTAATACAAGTCTACCTCAACGGCGTTACCCAGCCAGAGACTCTTTTATCATCCCCATCTGAGTAATCCGCCAATACGGAGGCCTTGTAGACTTTCTGGCCATCCGTGTTCAATTTTTGACCCATTGTAGAATGACTTGGTACCTCTCTTACCTAATAGAGAAGGTGTTTGAGGTTATGCACATTGACGATGCTGAGCGAGTGGAACTAGCTTCATATAAACTAAAGAGTGTTGCTAGGACTTGGTTTGACCAGTGGAAGAAGGGTAGAGCTGAGGGTGCACCAATTTTGAGTTGGGCTATGTTGGAGGAAGCTCTCTTGGTGTGTTTCTTTCCCCGTGAACTGAGAGAAGCCAAGGTACAATAATTCCTTACTCTTAAACAGGATTCACTGAGTGTTCATGAGTACAATTTGAAGTTCATCCAACTTTCCAGATATGCTCTGGAGATGGTTGCGGATATGTGAAGCAAAATGAGTCTGTTTGTTGCTGGATTGTCTCGTCTGTCAAGTAAGGAGGGAAATACAGCTATGCTAATAGGGGACAAGGACATAGCGAGACTTATGGTTTAGGTGCAGCAGGTTGAGGAAGAGAAGCTGAGGGATAGAGAAGAATTCAGAAACAAGAAAGTTAAAACAGCGAATGAGTCCGGGTAGCAAAATAGTAAAGTGAACCGTTCTTCCTTTCAACATAAGCAAAAGAGACCTGCTCCATCATCTGCTAGTGCACCTGCACCAAGGAACAAATGTGAGTATAATAGTCAGAATTCATAGAATTTTAGAACTAGACCTGCTCAGTCTCAGGGTAGTATGGCACAAGGAGTTAATTGGGCTCCTACATATGCTAAGTGTGGTAGGAACCACCCAGGTGCTTTTCATGATGGCTCTACTGGTTATTTCAAATGTGGTAAAAAGTGTCACTTCATGAAATAGTGTCCTAAGAACAGGCATGGAAATGGGAATAGGGGCAATAGAGCCCAATCTTCTTCAGTTGCTCCACCAGACAGGGCTGCACATAGAGGAGCTACTTCAGGAACTAGCAGAGGAGCAAACCGCCTATATCCGATCACTGGTCGTCAAGAGCAAGAGAATTCTCCAGATGTTGTCACTGGTATTATCAAAGTCTTTACTTTTGACGTTTATGTTTTACTAGATCCATGAGCGAGTCTATCTTTTGTGACTCCTTATATTGTGATGAATTTTGATGTTCTTCCTGAGAAACTTAGTGAGCCCTTCAGTGTTTCTACAATTATTAGTGAGTCTATTCTAGCAGAGAGAGTCTATCGTGATTGTACCATTTCCGTCAATCACAAGGGCACCATGGCTGATTTAGTTGAGTTAGACATGGTATATTTTGATGTCATTCAAGGTATGGATTGGCTTCATTCTTGTTATTCCTCCATTGATTGTAGAACTCGAGTTGTTAGGTTCCAAATTTCTAATGATCCAGCCATAGAATGGATTAGCAGTTCAGCAGTGCCTAAGGGTCGTTCCATTTCATACCTTAAGGCGAGAAAGTTAGTTTCCAAGAGGTGTGTCTATCACTTAGTCCGAGTTAATGATTCTAGTGTTGAGACACCTTCTATTTAGTCAGTTCCTGTTGTGAGTGAGTTTCCTAAGGTCTTTCTAGATGATCTACCCGGAGTCCTTCCTAATAGAGAAATAGACATCGGCATAGATATTCTTCCCGATACTCATCCTATATCCATTCCGCCATATAGAATGGCTTCAGCAGAGTTGAATGAGCTAAAAGAACAGTTGAACGATCTCCTTGATAAGGGTTTTATTCGACCAAGTGTCTCGCCTTGGGGCACTCCGGTCTTATTTGTGAGGAATAAATATGGTTCTCTTAGAATGTGCATAGATTACAGTCAGTTGAACAAGGTTACTATCAAGAATAAGTATCATCTTCTGAGAATTGATGATCTTTTCGATCAGCTTCAATGCGCCACTTATTTTTCTAAGATAGACCTCAGATCAGGCTACCATCAGTTAAGAGTAAGGGAATGTGATATTCCAAAGATAACTTTCGGACCCGTTATGGTCATTATGAGTTTTTTGTCATGTCATTCGGTTTAACTAATGCGCCTGCAACATTCATGGACCTTATGAGCATAGTATTCAAGCCTTATTTAGTATGTTTGTTATCGTGTTCATTGATGACATTCTATTATATTCGAGAAATAAGGAAGATCATGCTAGCCATCTCAAAATAGTTCTCCAAACTCTAAAGGATAAAGAGTTGTATACTAAGTTCTCTAAATGTGAGTTTTGGCTTGAGTTTGTGGCATTTTTAGGCCACATTGTTTCCGGTGATGGAATTAGAGTTGATACCCAAAAAATAGAGGTAGTGCAGAATTGGCCTAGACCCACATCTCCAACTTATATTAGGAGTTTCTTGGGGTTGGACGGATATTATAGAAGGTTCGTAGAGGGGTTCTCATCTATTTTGTCCCCTTTGGCCAAGTTGACTCAGAAGACAGTTAAGATCCAATGGTCTGAAGCTTGTGAGAAAAGCTTTCAGGAATTGAAAACTAGGTTGACTACTGCCCCAGTATTGACCTTACCAGAAGGTACGCAAGACATTGTTGCATATTGTGATGCGTCTAGGGTTGGTTTGGGTTGTGTGTTAATGCAGAATGGTAAGGTTATAGCTTATGCATCCAGACAGCTGAAAGTTCACAAGAAGAATTATCCAACCCATGATCTAGAGTTGGCTGCCATAGTATTTACTTTGAAAATATGGCGTCATTATATTTATGGTGTTCATGTGGATGTGTTCCCCGATCACAAGAGTCTTCAGTATGTGTTTAGTTAGAAAAAGCTTAATCTCAGACATAGGAGGTGGTTAGAGTTACTCAAGGATTATGACATGAGTATTCTCTATCACCCAATTAAGGCTAACGTTGTTGCTGATGCATTGAGCAGGTGGTCTATGTTGAGGAAGAAAAGAGAGAGTTAGCAAAAGATGTGCATAGACTTGCACGATTAGGAGTTCGACTAATGGATTCCACAGAAGGAGGAGTGGTGGTGATGAATGAGGCTGAATCATCATTAGTGTCTAAAGTTAAAGAGAAACAAGACCAAGATCCTATTTTGCTTGAATTGAAGGCAAATGTTCATAAGCAAAAAGTAATGGCTTTTGAACAAGGGGGAGATGGTGTATTGATGTATCAAGGTAGGTTGTGTGTACCAAGGGTGAATGAACTCCAAGAGAGGATCATATAGGAAGCTCATAGCTCCAGATATTCCATTCATCCGGATCCACAAAGATGTATTGTGACTTGAGAGAAGTATATTGGTGGAATAGTATGAAGAAAGGTATTGATGAGTTCGTTGCTAAATACCAGAATTGTCAACAAGTTAAAGTAGAGCATCAAAGGCCCGATGGTATGGCTCATAATATACAGATTCCAGAGTGGAAGTGGGAGATGATCAATATGGACTTTATTACTGGTTTGCCACGGTCTCATAAGCAACATGATTCTATTTGGGTGATTGTGGATCGAATGACCAAATCAGCCCACTTTTTGTCGGTAAAGACTACCCATTCATCAGAGAACTATGCCAAGTTATACATTCAAGAAGTAGTAAGACTTCATGGAGTCCCTATTTCGATTATATCAGATAGAGGTGCACAATTTACTACACAAATCTGGAAATTGTTTTAGAAAGGCTTGGGCTCAAAAGTGAATTTAAGTACTGATTTTCATCCTCAGACAGATGGTCAAGCAGAGCGCACTATTCAGAACATAGAAGATATGTTGAGAGTCTGTGTGATTGAATTCAAAGGTAATTGGGATGATCACCTACCTCTCATTGAGTTTGCTTATAACAATAGTTACCACTCTAGCATCCAGATGGATCCGTATGAAGCTCTTTATGGGAGAAGATACAGATCTCCAATTGGATAGTTTGAGGTTGGTGAAGCTAGGTTGATAAGACCAAACTTAGTTCATCAAGATATGGAGATGGTGAAAGTCATTCAGGAAAGGCTAAAAACAGGGCAGAGTCGTCAGAAATCCTACACTGATGTTAGGAGAAGAGATTTAGAGTTTGAAGTAGATGATTGGGTATACTTGAAAGTTTCACCCATGAAGGGTCTTACAAGATTTGGTAAGAAGTGAAAGCTTGGTCCCTGGTATATTGGCCCTTACAGAATATCCAAAAGAATTGGTAATATAGTTTATGAGTTGGAGCTACCACAAGAGTTAGCAGCGGTCCATCTGATTTAATATTTCCATGTTGAAGAAGTGCATGAGAGATCATTCACTAATCATACCTACTGAAGATATTGGTATCAAGTATATCTTATCTTATGAGGAGATTCTTGTTCAGATTCTAGATCACCAAGTTCGCAAGTTGAGAACGAAAGAGGTAGCATCAGTCAAAGTTCTGTGGAGAAATCAGTTTATTGAGGAAGCTACTTGGGAAGATGAGGAGGATATGAAAAATAGATACCCATATCTCTTCGAATCCGGAGAAGTTCCAAACTAAGGTACTAATCTTTTTCTTGGCATTTATTTTAAGTTGGTGTGTTGTATTTACACTTCGCTTGTTGGATGTTTGAGCTAGATGTTAAATGTTACACCTTAGCCTACTAAGAGTAATATTATTCGAGGACGAATGTTCCCAAGGGAGAGATATTGTAACACCTCGCAAAGTGAAAGAGCTAGAATTAGAAAGAGCCATTTTTGGAAAGAATGAAAAATCTGAAATTTGGCAAAGTTATGTTAAGTATGAGTTTTGGGTCAATTTCAAACGAGCATAACTTTCAATACAGAATGATTTAGGTGGAAAATAAAATGTTAAATAAAATATCTTTGAATTATCTTTCCAACGCCACCGAGTTTGCTTATTTTCGAGTTCGTATGAGAGAGATATGCACATTTGAAGTTGGGCTGTCTAGATAAGAAAAGTCAAAACCGGATTTTAAAGGGATATTTTGTATCTTTTCCATACCCAACTAAGTTGATTCTTTTTTAGCAATTAAATTGGGGTCTAAACTGAATTGGTTCAGTTTACACAATTGAAAATTCACGCTAGGGTTTTAGAGAGAAGAACTCAAGAGGGGAAGAGAAGAGGAAAGTCAAGATTCGTCATTTTCGTGAGGAATTGATTGTGGATTTCACCACGGATTCGATTCTACCAGGTATGTGAGTTCACATAGCATTGGGTTCGTTCACCCATGCGCCAAACATGTTTAATTCAGTAAAATTTTGTCCTAAAAGATTGAGGATTTGATGTTCTCTTAGTTGTATTCTTGAATTGCTTTCATTCTTGAACTTAAAAAGGATTGATGAGTTTTCTTGAGATGTTTTTATCGAATTTAAGAGTTGTTTGAGTTAGATTATTGTGTACATGTTTTGGATATATGATTCTAAGAAGTTATTGAGAAAAAGAATCGAATTTAATCCATTTAAGGTCAGAAAATGAGAGAAAAAGTTCGTTAGTTTTACCTTGGGGAAGCTGGCGCGACGTGCCCCCGTAGCGCCAGGAAGGCTGGGGTGGCGCGTCAGCAGTGTGCCAGAAATGGCTCTCTGAACTTTGGGGCTGGTGCAGCGCGCCAGTAGTGCTCCAGGTCCGTTCTCCCCAACCTATTTTTCATCGTTTAGCTCGTTTGAGTCCTTCTAAAGTGTACTAACACTTCCTATCAATTCTAACTACTCTAAATGACTTCTAAACATCTAGAAATCATCCAGAAACATGAATCCTAACCTTGAATCCATAAATTCAACTTCAAGGAAAGTTAAGAGCCAAGTCTAGAAAGTTCTTAGAGTCCTTTCAAGAAGTCTTTTACAAATGTTTTAATCTTGTTTTATGACTTGAGTTTTGAGTTAAGTAAGAGTAACAAATGAAGTTCATTTCTCCAAAAAGAGTATATGGGAACTAAGTATTCCCAAAGAGTAAATGTTTTCACATTTAAACAGGAGAGGAAACACCGATTTCCAAGAGAGCCTTTGAGCTAGTTTTTGAGTAATTATCTCAAACCACATAAAGAGTTTTTTCTTTTAAACATATGAGCTGAGTATTTTGGGAGTAGTATTGAGTACCTATATGGGGACGAGTTCATAATAACTCAACTCTCCATAAACCATGTAGCCATCGTAGGTAGAAAGGGTCATACTTTTTAGATGATTCTTTAGTGTTTTTTAGCATAGACTAGTGGTTCCACTTAGTTGAGGCGCACCCCAACCCCATCCCTTGGGGAAAAAAAGGTAGCACCGAAGAAAGGAAAGAGCGAGATAGTGGTTTTTGTTGTTCCCGCGAAGCGAAGATCATTCGCTTGGCGAATAAATTGGGTCACCCTCTTTTTGGCGGTGGTCCCCCGGACCGCCCGGATCCCACGAGTGAATCGAAAGTTGGATCTACATTGGATCTTGATAACGTTCAAATATACTTCTTGAAAAGAAATATAAACGATCGTATGCAATATATTTACCCAACTATGAGTCGGGGTCGATCCCACAAAGAATATGGAAGAATATTGTCAATAGCAAATATTTAACTCAATAGTCGTTATATAAA
>JAJOOO010015585.1:0-30520 GCA_029582685.1 Solanum piurae | reverse complement strand
TACTTTGACTAATTGAATATAATCGTGGGTTAAAGTAAAGTCTAAACCATTTTCCTCGTGGGATCGACCCCAACCTACAAGTTGGGTTCTTTACTTGATAACGATCGCTTATGCTTCTTTAGAGAGGTGTAATTTGAGTGTATCAAATATTGTTTGCCTAATAATGGCTTAACAAAATATCTTCTACAATTGATGAGTTGCTTTCATGCCTATTACCATGTTAACTCCTTTTTTTCTCTCTAAACCTTCATTAGGAGTAGATGTATTTTGTGCTAATCTAATTTATGAGAGTCCTTTTTATTTTAGTGAAGAATTTATTACAACCACAATTCTTTCTCTTTTTAAAAATTGTTTTATATTGATTATTCTTATTAGTAGTAGATGAATAAGTGATGCCATACTTATATTTTACTGAATTATAATTTGAAGTTTCTTTTTACCCTTTATTCAATCATAACTAGAAAGAATATAAAAAATCAATTCATAAAGATATTATTATATTTATATGTGTACATTTATTTCACTATCAAAAAAATTGCTCATACATAACATACATCTTTTTGATAATATGTTATTCATATATTGCTAAATAAAATTATTTTCTATTTAGCTATAAAATTTGTCCACGGTAATTTTCTATTTTCTTCGTAAAATTTGGTATATGATTTTCTAGGTAAGAATTTATTTTTAAAATATTCTTTTGCTAAAAATTATGTAGTATAACATGAAAATTTATGGTTAGAATTTATTTTTAAAAAAGAACAAACAACTTTGAGCTTAACACCGACCATATTAGTATAAAGATTCATATTTTCTGTCTTATTTTATTACTAGATACCATGCACGAACCCAATATATGTGTGGTACGGATAACATTAGAAGAGTCAATTAAATTTTTATATCATTTTAAATATTTTAAGTAGTTAATTATTGTGATTTATAATAATATTTATATAAATTTTAAATAATATATGCAACTTCCTCTGTTCCAACTTATGTGGTATAGATGAAATTTTGAGTTGCTCGACACTCGTTTCTCTTTATATACTTTGTACGAGTTAGAGCCGTCAAAATGGGCTTACCCCATGGGGCCGACCCAACCCAACATGTTATTGGGGTAGGATCGGGATAAAATTTTTCAATCCCATTTAAAACTAAGGCTTAGAAGCCCGACCCATATAAGTCATTGGCCTTTGAGGCTTGATCGGGACCGGATCAAGATCGGCTTTACTTTTGTTTTTTAAATTTTGCATCAAATAAATATTGTTCTTAAGGTTAACTCGATTTTTCTAATTAAATATAATTTCTATTATTGTGATAAATATTTTTTCGTACATTTTTAAAATTAGGAAGCTT
Organism: Solanum piurae; assembly: GCA_029582685.1. Lineage (NCBI taxonomy): Eukaryota > Viridiplantae > Streptophyta > Magnoliopsida > Solanales > Solanaceae > Solanum > Solanum piurae. Next base: position 29,164 of record JAJOOO010015585.1, on the reverse strand, counting down.
AACTAATTAATGAGTTGCTAATTTATATCAATTTTATTTTTAGAATGACTAATTTTATCAAATAAGCTAGTCTTGCAAAATAATTATTTTTAATTTAATAAATTATGACTATTTAATAAAGAAGAGATTATAATTTTAATAGATTTAATTTGAAAAAAACTTGACAATCCAAGTCTTTTTAATTCAGCCAATCCACGTGTGCCACGTAGGAAGCACATAAATTGTGCTTTTTCAACTTAAATCTTGACCATCCAATCTAATCCAAGGGCTTTAATTAATCCATCATTTTACAATATTATATATATATACTCTTTAATTTTATTAACCGTCCAATCAAACGATCGAACGACCAAAATTAGACCAAGATTTTTCTTCTTTCCCAAAATAGACTCATATTGTCCCTATGCTATTCTTTTCCCAGAAACGCCTCATTGCTTCCTCTTCCCAAAAAATCAACGCGCCTCTTCACCTTTTCCAGAGAAAAGAAAACTCGTCTGCTCCCTTCTCTTTCCCCAAAACTTCTTCTCCATAGACGCCCAGGCTCCTCTCCCATCACCTCTTCCTCATATGTCTCTTCCTTCCCCATGACCGCCCCACGTGCTCCCCATCACCTCTGTCAGAAACAACTCTGGGTAGCTGAAAAAATGTCAATTCCAACGGTTCCTTGCCCTATCTATCACTCACCCCTTTATAAAAAAAACTATCTTTGCTATTGTCACTTTTCCAAATCAAATATTGCCCCAAATAATATTTAATTTCTTAACATGTTATTTCACGATTTTGGATATGGCAACAGGTTCAAAATACTATTATTTTTACGAATGTTATTTATTTATTTTTATAATTTATAAATCTCCTACACTTAAATATACATATTATTTTACTACATCTAATCCATCGCCAATTTATTCCTCCATGTAAATAAAATAATAAATGTTCATATGTTTAAACAACATACATATATATACTATACTTCATAATAAAATAATTTAAGATCACAAACTTTTATATAATATTTTAACAGTTAGTATGCATTATTATTTATTCTATTAAACTTCATTTTTCACACATACTACTATATATTTACACTCGACTACTATCCTATTTTATTTTATTTTTTCTTTTATGCTTTAATTATATATAAATAAAACGACAATTTTTAATATCCTTTTAACTCAACATTTATATATTTTGGATAAATTTACATAAGAAACATCCATATTTTCCAACATATAAAATTGTCGTATATTTTAAGTACATATATTTATTTACTTATTTATTTTGCTGTAGAATAAATATACTACTATTTTATAGACGTATATTGCCATACCTTGTATTTTACTCTTTTTTCATAAACTAACGAAATTTACTTATCATGAATTTTAATGCAAATAAATTGAATAAATTTTCCTAATCATTTTCCTAAATTGAGTTTGAGGACTATCTTCGGATAGACTCTGAGTGATGATTAATATCTTCCCCTCAAGTAACCAAAACCCTTACTTAGAATCTCACTGATTTCACAAATCAAAACAGAGTTTACATTTATATATTTGAAAAATAGTTTTCCTAATATTTTCTTTAAAATTTAGGTAGCGACTCTAAAACAAAAACAAAAAAATTCAAAAACCAGAGTGGTAGCCATATTATGTTGTGAACTATTTTGGCTGGTTCGAAATAGGATGCAACAGCTTGGCGACTCTGCTGGGGACCCTTATTTAGATTTTAACCCCAGAAAACTCAATTTAGGAATAACATTTGTGATTACTTGTTTATATTCAGCTTATTATTTTCTTTGTTGAAATGATATATTGTTTTGACTGAAAGGTCGCAAGTGAAATCCAAGCTTGTGTTCCTTATTTGTTTTAAAACACTACTTGTTACTGCTTTGCTAAACTGTCATTTGCACTTTCTATCTTGTCTTTGGTCGTACAAAAACACACACTGAACACGCAAGGGGTGTTCCTGCACTCCTCCGAAATTCTCTTTGGATTCCTTAGTTTCAGAGTTAGTGCAATTTAAATAGTGCGCTTTCTCGCAATTACTTAGTCGCACTCTCAATCATCTAGGGAAAAATAATCTTACTCTAGAAATAGGTCATGTTACATAGCCTTAGGCAAAATAATATAAGGTATTGTCGTTGCGTTTAGGAAACCACTCAAATGTCAATGAGTTTCTTCTTTAAAACTTGACGACATACATTTTGTGTGAAATTGATATAAATCATCCAAACTAAAACACTTAACGGAGTTGGAGCAAATGAACTTACCCACCCTTTACCTTTATTTCAGATGAACATCAACCAAAATTTGTCGGATATCCAAATGGCTGTTTCAGCGCCACATATTTTACAGAACTGGTGGCAAAATATCCACAGGATACACGGGGCTGAGATTCAAGGGCACTTAGGAGCATTATTGTCACTTCTAGGGACACAATGCGATAAAGTCTTCGTTACTCAACTAATGAGGTTCTGGGAACTGAGCACAGTAACTTTCAAATTCTTGGATTTTGAGATCACTCCTATACTAGAGAAGTTCAGTGGTCTTACCGAACTACCAATTAGAGGGAGGTTGCCGATGATCCATCAGATGTGATTTTCTAAGCCTCCTAGATCTGTATATATTTCGATCGTTGAGATATGTGAACGGCGGAGAGAACGAGTTAGACTATCTCTTTTAGAGGTCTGGGCACCTAGAAGGTTACGATGAATATCAATATGAATTCACATGTACCCGCGGAGCATGGGTGCATTTGAGGCCAAGAGTATTCATTATGATTTGTTTGGGAATCATGGTATTCCCGATAAGGTCCCATTCTGTCGACATCAACATATTGTCGATGGTTATAAGCATCTTTAACAATCCGCAAAGATTTTCTTTGGTGCTTATGATCCTCACCGAAGTTCTTCGTTCAATGACAACCTGCATTATGGGGCACGACTATTTCAGGGGTTGCAGTATACTGCTACAAATTTGGGCGAGGAAACATTTCTATCGTCGTGATCCACAAATGGATTACTACATAGATGCATGTAACAAGATCAAAAGCCACGAAGATCATCTCCGAAATTGGGTGGGTGAACCGACAGGAAGGGAAGAGTGACGCACATTCTTGAACAACCTTACAGGAGATGCCATCAAATGGAAGTTTCCTTGAATAAGAGGATTGGTATTTGCAAGGACTCAATATTTTTTCCTTTATCGTGTTAATTGGGCTGAGGGGTATTCAACCATATGCGCCTTTTTGGGTTATGCAACAATTTAGAGTTATCCAAGACATTCCGCTATGGTCGATCATGGGATCACATGAAGAGGCTTTCACTTAAGTCTCACTAGAAGGGATAAGAAATCTCTAAGCCGAGTGGGAGAACATGATTGATTTAAACATAGGAGAGGAAAGATGGTAACGCTAGAATATTATGATTGGTGGAATGTTGTGAGTCATATGACTCATCCAAGCGTACCAGGGCATCGGGGGTTTGTAGACAACTAACAGATTGATTGGGTTAGAGAATCAGTGCTTCATCGCATGGGATTCACCACACCCATGTATAATCAAATTGTTTTTGGATCCATTGATTATTTAATCCAGGTGGTTGAAGAAGAAGAAGAAGAAGGAGAAGATCCGGAAGAGGATCCAGAAGAAGACCCGGAAGAGGACCCAGAAGAGGATCCCGAAGAGGACCCAGAAGAGGATCCCGAAGAAGATCCAAAAGAGGATCCTGAAGAGGACCTAGAAGAAGAGGTGGATGAATACCACGTGGTGGTTTCTGAAACGGGTTCTAACATCTATGACCCAAAAGATGGAGGGGTGATAGACATGTCACCCAAGCGCGGCCTTGAAGAGTCTCAAGAGCACCACCCAGGGCCATATTAGGATGGGGACGATGACGATGATGATGCTCCAACCTGGCCGTAGATCATCTTTCTCCTTTGAACTCTTTCATAAGCTCCTCAAAGTACCATGTGACCTGTCCCTCTTGTATGCCTTGTGGCCACCCCCGTACTTTCATTTCATAAGCTTCTGATTGTCTACCTCAATTTAACATCCAAGAATACCTTAATCAATGAAGTTATGTTTGCTCCTAATCTAAAATGTGTTTAAGTGGGTCATTTATTATCAATCTAATTGCAACGTAGGCCCACCTCAGGCAAAAAGGTTCTATATTAGGACGTATTTTGAATGTTGCTAAATTGGCGTATATATGTGTTACACTTACATACTTGTTACATCTTTCAATATTTACCAAACTAACATAGTTTCCCCTTTTATTTTTCATCATTTATCCCTAAATGTATGTTGATTTGTGTCGACTTGCAAATTGGCTGACTCACGATATAACTTTCGATCAAAAGGAAAGATGACCGATAAAGATGAGTTCAACGCTGCTGTAAACATAATGATACCTATTGAGAACCCCGAAGGTTCTCGAAATATGACAGACATCCAAAATGAAGAAAAAATGGCTCACATGGAACAAGAACTCGAGATCTTGAGGGAAGAATTGTGTCAAGTGTGAGACTTGGCCAAACTGTCGGCTACCACTTTCCCTACTTTCAAGACGCCTATCTACTTCCCAAAGGCAGGCTTGCCTTCTGCCAACTTGCCAAATCAGCCAAAATTAACTCAACACGCTCCCGCACACGGTCGAGTTCCACCAGCTTCTCCATCCGCATTCAGGACCATTTCTGACCTCTCTAATCGCGACCCTATCGTACTTGCAATGCAGCAGATACTTGGGGCACATGTCGTCACTCCCTATGAGCCACATGTTCCACATGTATATGCCACTGGATCTCCTACCTTCACAATGCTATCTATGCTTAATATCCCGTATGAGGTCGATCAATATGCAGAAATGGAGAAAGATGCTTGGTTGAAAGAAGATGCATCGATAAATGCCCAACTTCATGGTCTAAGAAAGGCATTGAAAAGCTTACAAGTCACTAGGGGGATGGAAATCCTTGATTATAATGACTTGTGCATCTATCCAGACATTGACATGCCGGTAGGGTACAAACCATCGAAGTTTGACATGTTCGATGGAAAAGGTGACCCTCACGCACATTCAAGGGCGTATTGTGACAATTTAGTCGGTGTAGGGAGAAATGAGAAGATTGGGATGAAGTTGTTCATCTGGAGTCTGTATGGAGAAACATTGGCCTGGTATACACGCCAGGTGATACGTCCAAACTTACACCTCAATTAAGAGGTATAAATAGTTGAAGTCAATTTATAGAACTCAACGTGAGTTGAGGTCGATCCCACAGAGAATTTATTTACATAAATGATTTCACTGTCGCGTTTTACTCAAATGTCGTTATTATTTCCTAAAGAAACAGTTACAGAAAGTAAAATGGGTATAGCTATAAAGCTCTAGTAACCAAGGTTGTTAACTAAGATCTAATTTAACAATTAACAGAATATCAGTTCTAAAGTTTTTTCGATAATTAAATGAAACTAGAATTGTGTTCCTCATAACGTTGCATCTAATGTTCTTCCATAATTGAGTTTCTGGAAATTTATTTCTACAAAATGCAGGCGAGCTAAATATATCTGATACTTCTCAGTCTAATTAGATAATTTTCACTCAAGTCCTCTCGGTCCCAGAGTGTTACAAGTTTTACCCTCGCTTACAATAGTGTTAAAGTTCTTTTCTCTCAAACTCAAACTTTGACTCCATTTCTTCAGGTTAATTTAGCTTTTTTCCTATCATTTTTCTCTCGAACAAATGATAGATATAGGCTTACTCCAATATGTGCACTCATTAGAATACATGAATAATGAAAGCTAAATTATAATTCGCAAATATAAATTGCCTTTCACTCGTTTTACAAAATTACATTTAGATTTACGTCATAGATCCCACAATCCCAATTGTGGTATTTAACCACTCATGATTTCACGTAAACATACAAATGTAAATAATGAAAACATGACAAGAAATTACTTACGAAAATAAGCAAATCGATAAGCACTTTGATAATTCAAGAATAAAAAAATCCAACTTTCAAACTTAATACGATGTTAATCTCGAAAACCAAAAGCTAAGAATATCAAACTCCGTTCTTCATTCCAGATAAAAACAAGAGATACAAACTAAAAACGACCTAATTAATTCAAATAAAGTGTTTTAAAAAGAGTCCTACTCGAAGTAGGACTGAACTGTCGGGCATCTTCACGACTGCCTCCACGATCCGCCAAGGGCTTCATGGTCTGTGAAGCCCTTCGTGGCTTCACTTACACTTACCCAAAAAATATTCTTCAAGGCCTGTACACTGGATCATCACCACAGACACCACTACGACTCGTGACAATGACCACGGTCCGTGTGGTTGTCCGTGGTCTTCACTTGATCAATCCTCTCTTCAATTCTGCAATGCCCATTCACTGGATTATCACCACGGACACCACTACAACTCGTGACAATGACCACGGTTCGTATAGTTGTTTGTGGTCTTTACTTGATCAATTCCCTCTTCAACTTTCCATTGCCCATTCACTGGATCATCTTCACGACTCTCACCACAGACAGTTGTGAGGTCCACAACTCGTGATGTCGTCTGTGGTCTTCACTTGGTTAAATCATCTTTCAGCTCCTCCAACCCTAAGCACTGGTTCAACTTTACGAGCAGCTCCACGATCAGTAGTGAAGACCACGGCCCGTGAGGTCGTTCGTGGTCTTTACTTCCACTTTCACTGAATTTTCTTTTTTGCCATCTTCTTTCCCGTCCACATGTTTTACCTGTACAAACACTACCAAACACATCATATCCACATAAATACACTCGATTCTAGTATTAATCCTTGGTTTTCAAGCATCAAATGTGCCAAGATTTCACGGCACATCAACACCCTCAACTTAGAACCATTACTTGTCCTCAAGTGATGAGAAAATAATACATTTAGTCCTCAAATCATTCAAACACTTTTGAAACTACCTAGCAGTCATCCCAAACACAATTTGTATCCAAAACTATCAATCTAACATGCAAGGATCAATATATGACAGCTCATTACTCGTAGTCAACCATGCTTATGCCTGTTAACTATCAGCTAACACAATATACTTTGAAATGCAATCATTATGTCCTCACACCAAAGAAGTTCCTCACTCATGATAATTGGGACTAAGTTCTACGCTCACACTCTCAATGAACTTCTAACACTAACAAAAAACTACCATAGGCTTGCCCTTGCTTTCTACGCTCTATTTTTCAAATACCCGGAATAGGATCATTGTAGGACTTTGTCGGCTTGTAACATAGGATCAGGCTAGGGAATGGATATTTGGGTTTGTGAGTGACTAGTCCCTTCGTTCTCCAAAGTTTCATTTCCGCACAACTCTTTTCTGAGCGATTCCCTTTTTTTCTTCGTTTCAGTATATCCCATCGGCCATTATTTTCTTTTTCTTTTTCTTTTCTTTTATGCTATTTTTTTTATATTCAGTTCACTGGTTGAACCTTCTTTTTCACTTCTTCTTTTTGCTCAGGTTGCAATCACCCTCAACTTAGGTTTTTGGCCTAAGTTGTGACATCGTATCTTCGGAGACTGAAGGATATGGTATTTAATGGGTAAGAACAAAAATAGATTTTCAAGCTCAAATCAGGTTCAAATGATAAGCTTTTTATTTGGTTGTTTAATTTTTGGCTTTTTAGTGAATTAGCAAAAATGTCCTACTGATCTTTTCCTATCCGTTTATTCTCAAATTTAAGCAAGACTACTCGGGAAAGTTCTAGTTTCTATTACTAGCGTTAGACTTCTAGCAAACCTCACACACGCTACATTCTCTAGGTTCTTGGTTTACCAATTTATTTCCAGATTAGCAATCTTTAACACGTGAATACCTAAAATGTCATCTAAGGATCCTAACAGTCAGGTATGCCCCTGTCCCTGTCTCCAAGTGTGTCTCCAAGGTCATCATTTTCAACAGACCAACTGCTGCATAGCCTAACACACAAAAACTTCACAATTTTCTTAAAAACAAAACAGAGCGATCACAGACAAACATATAGTCAACCTCCATTCATTTTAATAGCTAAAATGGCAGGTTGCTCACCACCCCTCCCAAACAAAAAGACTTTGCCCTCAAATTCAATAAAGAAAAACAAAACAGGGATGTGAGGATGGGTCATACGTACAATTCTCTAGGCACCGGCAACTGGCTCAGCGTCGGCACCCTTATTAATGGGTGCACTATCAGAAACTAGCGCAAGATCAAGATGGCTACCACTCACTGGAACAGGTGCTCCGCTACCAGAAGCGCCAGCTAACATTGCATCTCGTTGTTGTTGCGCAAATGCTTCTTTTTCTCTGGCTTCCTTCTTCGATTCCCTGCGGGATTTTTTTTACCATTTTTTTTCCTCTTTGGACAGGTCAGTTGACAGCTCATCACTAGATTCTTCAACTTTTTTCTTTCTCTTGCCTGATTTGCTTGGAGGGAGTTCACCCCAGAAATTGTCAAGTGATTGAGTGGAGGATGCCTGACTGAGCAATTAGGTCAAGGACTCTGACATGAACGGAGTGGGTATCTGTACTGGATTTTCAGTTAGTTTAGCAACTTGAGCTCGCATCTCACCCAATTGTGTCTTAAAATCTTCAGTGTTTACTGAACCGGCATCCTGTACTCGATCCTGGACAAGGATCTCCAAACCATTCATCCTGTATTTTAAGACATGCAGCTCTTTCTACATCTCATCTTTTATCCTCTTCTCCGCAGCTAACATATCTCGCTCTATTAGCTGGGGCATCCGGTGTACAATCTGGTCGACTAAGGTCCTAGTCTGGCGTTGATCTGCAACCTATTTCTCAAGGAATAGCTAGGAATAGTGACAAAGGTATCTGGAGCCTGTGAGGCTAAAACTGGTGGTGGTGGTACCTCTATAGATGGTTGTGATGATTACCCTTACTTTGGCTCTCTATCCACATATGAAATGTCAATTGGTATGTGAGGAACAACAACCAAAGAACCCACAACTCCAGATTTCGCACCAAAGAGATGGTTAGCGACATCTTTGATTTTAGAGGCTTGGGTGAGCCTGAATGCCTCACCCCATTTGTCAACTAGCCTGTTTGGGGGAATGTTTGCTTGTTGATATAATTTCCTTATCAGACAGGGAAATGGAAGTCCGACTCTCTCATTTAGTGCCCTGTCTCTCATCTTTGTCGCTATGATCCGCCCCACATTTATCGGGTCCAGCCATAATGCACGCTACCAAAGAAGCCAGTGAGGGAGACAAGGTATTATCATTACTTGTAGGCCTCAATTGTGCACGGACAATAGCCCACCAAACCTTGGCTGGAAAAAATAGTGAAGCTTTAGTGATGAGTACTGGCATTCCTGTGACCCAAGTTGCGTTCTCCCCATCTGATGCAATTTGCCTCGCAATCCAGCTCAATACCCGCTCTCTAGAGCTCTGAACCTCCATCTCGGTGTCACTGGTGACTGCATGTTGTTTGCCCTAAAAAAGGCCAACTGAGGCTGGTGCTGTGTATTCTGGGCCATGCAACATTCTATTGATAGTAGCCTCAGAGATATCCACAGGTGTGCCCTGACCATAATAGAGTTGAGTGGACCCCAGGTATTGGCCATGTCTTTCTGCCCCCGTTTAGTTGTCTCAATGTCTACAACAAAGTTCATCAACGTGACTGCATAAGAAGCATAAAACTCCCTGGTCAGGTGGCTGGAATATTCTCCCGGTGCATTGTTCATCCAGTCAGACTGTAAACTAAAATATCCTATAAATGTCGGGGAATGATTTGATAACAACCACTACCACTTTGGTTTCTGGCATGATTGGTTGATTCTTAAAGTCGCTAGTCTTGTTCACAATACCATTGTTGAAAAACTCTTCGGACCTGTTCACAATCCATATAGAACGGAAACATTCGATCATCTGTTGTCTCGCTGCAGGGTCGTGTTCATAGATGTGAACATACTGGACCATGGTATCATCAGTGGTAATCTCCTCATCCCCTTCCATAACATCAGTCTCTTTTTGTGCCCTAGTCTCAGATTCTATTTCTACTGGCGGTGGAGGGGTGGTTGCATCCTTTTAAGAGCTGCTTGTAGACTCTGAACTACCTCCCGATCCATTATCAGACTGGCGACCAGATTTCTCACCGCTACCAGAACTTCTACCTTCCTCTTTTGATAGGGAATGAGTGTTCTGGAGAATTTCTCTCGCTGTCTAGGATCTAGTAGTTCGAGGTGAGTGCTCCTTAATGAAAATATTTATTTGAACCTCAAAACTACTAGATTCTGATGCTTCATGACCTTCCGATTGAGAAGCAGTCGATGAGGATTATTTGGTTGCGTTCTTTCTTCGGGGAGCCATGGTACCTGAGAAATACAAAACTAATTAGTACGCACAACAGTAAAATGACACACTATTGGTTACTTGATGAGTCCACAATTTGGACTCATTTAAGGCTTCATTTTTATAAAATTAATGTCCTCAAATGCATATTTTGTCTCAACAACTAATGTAAAGCATGGACACTACTTGGAAAAAAAGAACAAAACGGCTAAAAAAAATGAAGAAAAGGAGGCCTGAGGATTGCCTAAACCATTGGGCGATTCGCCGAATGGCCTTAACCTCACCCAACGTTACAGTAAGCTGAGCCCTGAAGGAAAAGATCAAGTCGGCGATGAAAAGGAGCAATCGGCGCCACACCAAACAGTTCCATGAAGCAATACTATATCAGCCAATGATCCAGATAGCGAAGATGCTGAAGGCAAAAGCTGAAAGTCGATGAAGCAGATCAAAGGCCGGATGGCCGAGTGCATCAGCAATCCCGACTAACTGCGCCGAGTGATCCTTCGCTGCACATTTTTAGAGAACTATAAATACTAGTCTGAATTTTTATCTTATTATGAAATTTTAGATACAACATTTTATTTTTCTAAGTTTCAAGTAGAGAGACCTTGTTCTTAGCTTTTGAAGATTTGAAGACTTCCAACTTCAAGAAATTGGAAGTGGGTGTTGAAGATTCTTCATTCTAGACTCGTTTAAAGTGAATATAAATCATACCCAGTTGATGTTACTTTGATTTGGTATCATTTTCTTCATTTTTTTCTATGTCTAGCTAAACCCCCAATTCTTGGGATGTGATTTTGTGAATATGGGTTAAATTTCCTGTTGGGTATTGCTTATTGTTAGTCTATTTGTTGTTTAAATGTGATTTTGTTTAGTAGTCGTGTTGGAACTTAATGAGATTGTAGTTGCAAATACGATTTTATCTTAGTGTTTTTGGCTTGCTTGAGAGAGAGGGTTTAAAACTAAGACTACTAAATCGATAGCCGATGGTTATTAGGTCATCGTGGGTTCAGCTCGAGAGAGTAAATCCTAGGCCTTTTCCCACACATTCAGCTCGAGAGAGTAAATGGGCTAAGGCAGAGGTTGTGCTTAAAAGTGGCAACTCAGTGTTCGAGAGAAACCGAGTTGATTCGGGGTAAGTTGCTCGAGAGAGAATTTACCCCACTAAAGTCTAGCCTAGTTACAAATATTTAACAATTGACTGTCAATAGGATTTACCCTATTGTGTAGTTTATCACATATTTTATCACATCCCAAGAATCCCATCTCCATAATTCACATCTTTATATTCTTGCTATTTTTGTTTATTAGTTGAATACAAACCCCCTATTGATAATTGACATTCGTGTCACTTCTTGGTTTAGTATGCTTTTACTCGTAAATATTTATAGCTATGATTGACTAGAACATAATTTTACTTTTCTACTTGATTCTCAACTACTAACTGCTCCCTTGGGACTCGACCCCAACCCATTTGGTTGGGTTATATTACTACACGCGATCGTTGACACTCAAACTAGAAATAGTGTCTTGATACGTGAAGTCAAAATGGTACCGTTGCCGGGGAGTGGTGTTGGTTGAGAATCTTTAGTTAAGTTGAATTTTGTTTTTATTAGTTATAGTTGAACTTAATATTTAGTTTTGGTTTGTGTGTTGCTGTTTTGAGCAGAGAATTGGAGTATATCTGGTAGCAATAGTGACACAATGGATCACCCTCCTTTGAGATTGATGATTTTTAGGTATAACATCCTAAATTTCAAGCAATTGGAGGGTGAAGCCATTTATGAGTTGGGGCAAAGGTTTAAGACCCTATTGCAGTAAGTGTCAGAAGAGGGGCTGCCTTATGAAGATAAGGCATACCCCATTATTGGAGTTTAAATGTTGACTTGCGTCGTGCCACAACGTTAAGTAAGGTGTTGTTTGGGAGGCAACCCAAGATTCTTTTATTGCTTTATTTTTGTTTTGGTAAATAATGATATGTTGATTGTGCAAGTTAAAGTGTGGAAAGTGTTTGAAAAGTGTAGGTTAGCGAGTAAATGGTCCAGTCAGCGCATCACCGAGGAGGTCAGCTATCCCCACCTAATCCACCATTTGACTCAAGACATCTTCAAATTGGAGTTTGTAAAACTCGGCGAGCCTAGGAGAAGCTTGGCAAATCGCCGACCAGGTTGGCGTTCACGATCTAGTCCACCGTTTGGACCCCCACATTAACTAAAGGTCCTGTAAAACTCGGTGAGGTAAGTGACCACTCGGCGGATCACTGAGTGTGTCAATGACCACGATTAACGTCGCCAACTGGGTGAGAACTAGACGGTTTTAAGGCTAAAGGTTCAAAAGTTTCAAACTCTTTCACTGTTCCTCACTTTTAATTTTCCCAAACTCACACCCGCACTCTAGTTTATATATTTTTGCACTTTTAGAGTATTTTAGTCGTTGATTTGTGCTCGGATTTAGATTACATTATTGCCTGGCATTTCAATATCTCTTTAATCGGCATCTAAGGTTGATTTTCCGAACCCCGAGTTTACTTTTATCAAAATTGTACTCTTATACAAATAATCTTATCGTATTGACGTGTGCTGGGCCTCTCTGATAGGATTAGTATGTTTGAATGCCTATTTTAAGTTGATAATCTTGCCCGTATTATTTCGATTTTTGAAATACCAAATTCTTGTGCGTTGAAATGATTTAAGTTTTGTGGGGTTGTGCTTGCATGTTTTTTAGTTGGTTGGGTGAAGTCTGAGTAGCCTGTATTTGTGCCAATGGACGTATTTTTCCCAATGATAGAACGGATGACATCTTTCTTAAGGGCAAAAGCCGTCAATTGGCCAAATTTGGCAAAATCAAGAGAAGTTTGAATAACTCAGAGGAATGGGTGTTATGGGTCTTACTTTAATTTGAGTTGTGCATGTTTTGATTTTTTGTTTTCGGGGGTTGCAGGGTTGAAATCAAGAAGTGGATTGAAAATAGGCACGTTGGGTCGTTTGGCGAGCTGGGTCAAGCTCACCGAACCACTCGGTGGTTCGCCTAATGTCCCTATCTCGCCTGTAATTTCATGCTTTATTTGATGTTGGTTCTGTAACTTTCCTCTAGAAGCCTAAGGTCGCCGATGGCACTCGGCGACTCGTCGAAAGTCTTCTTGATCACCTTTGTCTGCACCCCTGAATCCTTTTTGCACTGTAACTCTCGGCGAGCTAATTCTTGCTCGCCGAAAGCTATTGGTGATTCACACAAAGACCCTTCCCTTCATCGACTTGCCAAGAATTTTGAGCTAATCCTTTCGGCGAGCCCAACCTAGCTCGACAAAGCAATTTGGTGACTCACCGATCGGTTCGACAAGTCTGTCTGCAATTGTGTTTCTGTAATTTTAACTAAAATGTTTCTATCTTTTTCCCGATGTTTTGCAGACATGGATAGATCTAAAATTGCAGGAAGAAACATGCCACCCCAAAATATAAGAGCACAAAATTTCAAAATAAATGAAGGGAGGTCAAATCCTCCCAAGAAGGGCAAACAATAACTTCCACCTAGAGGCAAAGGCAAGGGCAATAGACCCATTTTTGGCAGTGAGACTACTCCCTAAGGCCCCTCTATTCCTTCATGGACCCGGGGGTTCTATGCAGTTGTGTGGAACTTTTTGGAGGATACAGCTGTGGTAACTCCTGGTGGGTTTGGTACTACAGTTTCTTCTGAGGCGACTCCGGGTAATGAGACCCAGGACCAGAGTGATGCACCGGGCGCACTGATGCCCAGACAGATGGAGCGACTATGTAGACAAGACCTCCTTTTTACCTCCCTCTTTGTGTTGCTTTATTTCACTGTTGGATAATTTTTATTTGCATTTGAGGACAAATGTTTTTCATTTGTGGTGGGGTGAGGCCCACCTTTGTGCATATCTGTTTTGTTTATCTTTTTGGGCCTTGTGCTAAATTTGTGTTACACTGCATTTTGTGGAAGGTTTGAGCTTGTGGCTTGTTGCTTTTAATTATAAATGATTTTTTACCCTTCCAAAAAAAATTGCCACCTCTTGTATGTGTTGAATGTGGATGTTCTTTTGCAAATTCGAGTATCAGTTTTGATCAATACCGATGACTTGAATAGTGGTCATAATCGAACAAACATGAATGTGCGACTACGATGAGGACAAATGAAGTTGCATAGACAAAATATGAACTCTTTGCATCTCGTTGTGACTAGCCAATTATCGAATCGAGTCTCTTGTGATGATCGTTGCACACTAGCGAAAGTATGGAGTCTTGTTTGACCTTGGTGTCAATGCCTTGTGTGATGAGCTTACTGTGAACCATGCATGATAACACCTAGAATTTTCCCCGTTGGTCCGGTCGACTATGTAAGGCTATCTCTTGATATGATCTTAGGAAACTTCGAAGAGTGTGAGCCAATTTGACATATACCTCTTTTTTGGCCTACCTTGTGAGTGTGTGAACCTCTTTTGAATACCCCTTGAGCCTTACCTTTCTTTGGAAGGAACTTGATGAAAGCATGACCTCCCTTAATCCACTACCTATAATCCTCTTGATTTGTGGTTGATTGAATAGCCAACTTAGGCCAAAAGCCTAAGTTGGGGTGTGGTGAAAAGAGAAGGCAAGCCAAGAAGTGCAAGAAAAGTCCCCTTTAGCCCATGGTTTTGAGAAAAATGGAACCCCTCCATACAAAAAAAAAGAAGAGAAAAGAAAAGAATGAAAAAGAAAAAGTCATGGAATAAAGTACAAAAGAAATGGGGTTTCCGAACAATCCATGGAAAGTGAATAATGAGATGACTTATGAGCACTAAAGAAAATGATGAAAGAAGAGGAAAGGAAGTGTTGTGAGCACCATATTTCATGAGGATAAAAGTCACTGAGCCTAAATGACCATACCTTTGCACTCATCCCCATTACAAACCTTGAAAATACCTTTTTGATCTTGAGTGAGCTGAAACAATTGTCTATTGGAAAATACGGGCAAACCTATGGGTGAAAGCATGCATAGTGTTCTTCTTTGTGAGTGTGAGCGTTGCATTTGATTCCGGAGCTTTAATTTTTTTAACCACTGTGTGTGAATATGGAATCATTATTTGTGTGAGGGAATTTGAACACTTTAGTTGAGCTTGAACTTGCATTTGAAGCAAGTATAGTGAGCTTGAGATTCTTTGATAATGGTGTGTCACAACTTGAAACTTTGTGTGCACATTTCATCTTCGCATGAGTAAATTGAGTCTTATGTGTACATTCATGTTTGAGTCTTGTGTAACACTGTTCGAGACATCTTTTTAGAATTGCCAAACTTGAGTTTTACTTGAGGACAAGCAAAAGTTTATGTTGGGGGTGTTGATGAGTCCACAATTTGGACTCATTTAGGACTTCTTTTTAGTAGAATTAGTGTCATCAAATGCATATTTTATCTCAATAACTGATGTAAATCCTTAAGTTATAGGTATTTGGAGTTTGAGGCAAAGCATGAACATTACTTGCAAAAAGGAACAAAACAGCTGAAAAAACGAAGAAAAGTAGGCCTGAGGATTGCCTAAACCAATGGGTGATTCACCGAATGGCCTTAACCTCGCCCAATGTTCCAATAAGCTGAGCCCTGAAGGAAAAAATCAAGTCGGCGATGAAAAGGAGCAGTTGGCGCATCGTCGAACAGTTCCGCGAAGCAGTACTATATCGCCCAATGATCCAGAACGTGAAGATGCTGAAGGCAAAAACTGAAAGGTGATGAAGTAGATCAAAGGGCGGATCGCCAAGTGCATTGGCGATCCCGACTAACTGCGCCAAGTGATCCTTCGCTGCACATTTTTAGACAACTATAAATACTAGTCTGAATTTTTATCTTAGTATGAAATTTTAGATACAACATTTTATTTTTCTAAGTTTCAAGTAGAGAGACCTTGTTCTTAGCTTTTGAAGTTTTGAAGACTTCCAACTCCAAGAAATTGGAAGTGGGTGTTGAAGATTCTTCATTCTAGACTCATTTAAAGTGAATATAAATCATACTCAGTTCATGTTACTTCGATTTGGTATCATTTTTTTCCTTTTCTCTATGTCTAGCTAAAACCCTAATTCTTGGGGTGTGATTTTGTGAATATGGGTTAAATTTCCTGTTGGGTATTGCTTATTGTTAGTCTATTTGTTGTTTAAATGTGAATTTGTTTAGTAGTTGTGTTGGAACTTAATGGGATTGTAGTTGCAAATACGATTTCATCTTAGTATTTTTGGCTTGCTTGAGAGAGAGGGTTTAAAACTAAGACTACTAAATTGATAGCCGGTGGTTATTGGGTCGTCGTTCATCTCGAGAGAGTGAATCCTGGGCCTTTTCCCACACATTCAGCTCAAGAGAGCGAATGGACTAAGGCGGAGGCTGTGCTTAAAAGTGGCAACTCGGTGTTCGAGAGAAACCGAGTTGATTTGGGGTAAGTTACTCGAGAGAGAATTTACTCCACTAAAGTCTAGCCTAGTTACAAATGTTCAACAATTGACTATCAATAACATTTACCCGATTGTGTAGTTTATCCCATATTCCTATCACATCCGAAGAATCCCGTCTCCCTAATTTTCATCTTTATATTCTTGCTATTTTTGTTTATTAGTTGAATACATACCCCCCATTGATAATTGACATTCGTGTCACTTCTTGGTTTAGTATCCTTTTACTCGTAAATATTTATAACTATGATTGACTAGAACATAATTTTACTTTTCTACTTGATTCTCAACTACTAACTGCTCCCTTGGGACTCGACCCCAACCCATTCAGTTGGGTTATATTACTACACGCGATCGTTGACACTCGAACTAGAAGTAGTGTCATGATACGTGAAGTCAGTACTCAGACTTCCCCTGTGTAATTACAACGTGATGCCTTGCCCTAAGAATTTCGTCACCCAATCTATCATTGGGAAGGGCCACGAAATCAAAATACAGAAAAGAAATAAAAATACAAAAACAATTTTTGTATACGGGGGTCTGCATAGTTTTTGGTGCTTACCACGATCTGTAGAAACCATCATGAATAAGACTTGGACTGTGGTGCAGTAGGGAACCAAACTGTTTAAGTTTCACAGAGGGCTTCATGATCCGTGGAGTGAACCACGGTTTGGATGGCCCTCGTGAAAGAAGAATGTATATATGGATTATGCCAAGTGTGGTCCACGAGTGGTTTCACGCTCCGTGGTTGGCATCACTGTCCGTGAATCCCATCGTGAACCTACACTTGGCACATTTTACAGTTCCCATTCCCTCTAAATTCAATCATGCAACATGTCATACAAGTTCAACACATGATCACAGCCTAACATGGCAATTTATCGCATGTAATTTAATATCCAATTGTAATCAATCGCATACGACCACTTTGTACCCAATTCAAGCATACCCACATGTAAATAATTACAACTTCTCACGATCCCCAATTTAAATTGTAGAAAATACATAGTCATGCTTTCTTATCTATAAAACGGGTTGAAATTCATACTAATGTCAACATTTAGCACTAATTAATCATCAATTTCATCAACCCATACAGAAGACCCATCATAGTAACCCAATTTTAAGCCACCCCACCACAATTCATCAAATCCTCATAAGCAAATACATTCCAAGATTAATAATCACAAAATCATGCTCAAATTCGACACAATCATAGTAGTTCTAACTTGTTTATTGATAAGTTCATGCTTATAATAAGTTAATAGTAAACTTACTTTGAATAGGATCACAATTTTCGCCTAGAAAAAGAGAGAATTAACTTTGACTTCAACTTGTTGACAGACTAGAACTAGGGTTTCAAATCTTTGATAAATTTAGATGTTATGGAAGGTGGAAAGCCTTGTTAAATATTTAGGAACCGTTATAGATGGGAGTGAAGAGCAAAAAAAAATTGACCTTTGGCGCTTTATGAACTATATAAACATTTCAATTTAATTCCTCTATGCGCGCGGGTCGGGTCGGTATACAACCGACCGTAAAGTTGACCGTGAAGGGCACCACCGTTCATAAAGAAGTCTGTGGACATAACTTAAGTAGGGACAACTTACCTGAGTTCACGATGGGCTAGACGGTCCGTACAAAGCTCTAGTAACCAAGGTTGTTAACTGAGATCTAATTTAATAATTAACATACTATCAGTTCTAAAGTTTTTTTGATAATTAAATGAAACTAGGATTGTGTTCCCCATAACGTTGCATCTAATGTTCTTCCATAATTGACTTTCAGGCAATTTGTTTCTACAAAATGCAGGTGAGCTAAATATATCTGATACTTCTCAGTTTAATCAGATAATCTTCACTCAAGTCCTCTCGGTCCCAAAGTGTTACAAGTTTTACCATCGCTTACAATAGTGTTAAAGTTCTTTTCTCTCGAACTCGAACTTTGACTCCATTTTTCAGGTTAATTTAGCTTTTTCCTAACTATCATTTTTCTCTCAAACAAATGACAGAAACAAGCTCACTCCAATGCGTGCACTCATTAGAATATATGAATAACGAAAGCTAAATTATAATTTGCAAATATAAATTGCCTTTCACTCGTTTTATGAAATTACATTTGCATTTACGTCATAGATCCCACAATCCCAATTGTGGTATTTAGCCACTCATGATTTCACGTAATCATACAGAAGTATATAATGAAAACATGACAAGAAAATACTTACAAAAAGAAGGAAATTGATAAGCGCTTTATTAATTCAAGAATCGGAAATCCAACTTTCAAACTTAATTCGATGTTAATCTCGAAAACCAAAATCTAAGAATATCAAACTCTGTTCTTCATTCCAGATAAAAACAAGAGATAAAAACTAAAACGACCTAATTAATTCAAATAAAGTGTTTTAAAACGAGTCCTACTCGAAGTAGGACTGAACTGTCGGGCATCTTCATGACTGCCTCCACGATCCGTCAAGGGTTTCACGGTCCGTGAAGCCCTTCGTGGTCTTCACTTACATTCACCCAAAATAGGTTCTTCAAGGCTTGTACACTGGATCATCACCACGACTCATGACAATGACCATGGTCTGTGTGGTTGTTCATGGTTTTCACTTGTCAATTCTCCCTTCAACTTTACAATGCCCATTCACTGGATAATCACCACGGACACCACCACAACTCGTGACAATGACCACGATCTGTGGTATTCACTTGATCTATTACCTCTTCAACTTTCCATTGCCCATTCACTGGTTCATTTTCACGACTCTTACCACGGACCGTTGTGAGGACCATGGCCCTTGAGGTCGTCCGTGGTCTTCACTTGGTTAAATCATCTTTCAGGTCCTCTAATCCTAAGCAATTGTTCAACTCTATGAGCAGCTCCACGATCAGTAGTGAAGACCACCACCCGTGAGGTCGTCTGTGGTCTTTACTTCCACTTTTATTGAATTTTCTTCTTTTCTATTTTCTTTCTCGTCCACATGTTTTACCTGTACGAACACTATCAAACACATCATATCCACATAAATACACTCGATTCTAGTATTAATCCTTGGTTTTCAAGCATCAAATGTTCCAAAATTTCACGGTACATCCCCAGGTCTCTCAAAGATGAAGTGACTGGCAGGAAATGATTGAGGACTTCATGACTCATTTCAGATTCAATACTGAAATTACTGCTGACAGATTCTCATTGGCCAACATACAGAAGAAGCCATCAAAGAATTTCTAGGAGTACGCATGACGTTGGAGACCCAAAGCCGCAAGGGTGCAACCACCACTAAATGAGAGTGAGCTCTCGAAGTATTTTATTCGAGCTCAAGAAGGTGTCTACTTTAACAAGATAATGTCAATGATGGGCCAAAAGTTCGCAGAATTTGTCAAGATGGGATACTTTATAGAGGAGAGTGTTAAATCCGGAAAGATTCAGTCTTTGCTCGCATTGAAAGCTGCAAGTAGGGCTATACAATCGGGTTCCACTGGCGGCATCAAAAAGAAAAAGGAGGATGTTTCAGCTGTCACTTACAAACAGGGAGGACCATCCCACCGATACCCCAACAATCCCCAATTTGTTGCACATACTTCATACGTCCCATACCAAGTATATAATACCCAACCACACTATAATCCACCCCGACCACCAGCATACCAAAATCCTCCAAGACCGTATTTCCCTTTCCAAGCACCAATCCACCAAAATAGACTAGTATATGCACCGAGCACGTTCAAATCTCGACGGTAGAAATGCTCGCCTTTACACACCTATTGCCGAACCTTATGCCCAATTGTTTGACAGGTTGAGGATAGCAGGAGTGTTGCAACCAATTTAAAGAAAACTTCCCGATCCAGTCCCTCGTAACTTCGATGGAAACAAGCGATGTGCTTACAACTTGGGAATCCAAGGACATGACACAGAAGATTGTTACGATTTGAAGAACCAAATCGAGTCTTTGATCAAGAGAGGAGTAATCAAATGCACTCCAGCGCCTCCGAATGTGAACAACTGTTGCTCTCCAATATACAAGCAAGTGTACGTGGTCGCTCAAGTAATATAGATTATTAAAGAAATGAGTTATCGTTCCCAAGGGACTTATGATCAATATATATTTAATACTCCATTCTACAAATAAAATAAAAGTAACCGTTTTAAGAAATGGTGATGGTTATTTAACTACTATTCCTAATTATGTAGTAAACTAAAAGTAACTAATTGCGACTTTAAGATGATGTTTCAAGCAAGTAAAACACAATTCCAGGGCTACAACATGCAATGAATCTCATGTATCATATTCTCAGCTTAGAACTAATTTTAGTTGTCAAGTTACTAGTTTATAGGGTTAATTGTGAGTCGGGTCTCTCGACCTCTAGTCGCCTACTCCAGTTAGTTGTCTAACTACATCATTGAGCAGGGATAAACAAGCCTAATTGGCGAGCATTTATATTTCATCTTGTTTTGTAACCAAGCAAGTTGTTCGTCCTGACGTCGCTCCTAAACACAAATCACCTCAACTTAATGGATCGAGCTCTCTATATTATGTAGTCTATCTAACCCCTCATCTCTTGATTTTAAGATTAGACAATAGATTTATCTTATGGTGATCAAGCATAAAATACTAAAACAAGAATATAGAAGTAACTTATAATGACACCAAGAATTAATTCACAGACCTTTAATATTCAACATTTGATTCATAGCTACAACCCCAGAAGTAGGGGGTTTAGCCACTCATACTATTAGAAAACCACAAAATACAATTGTTTATGCGATTTCTGGAAAATACAAGAGTTAGAAGATCGAAACCTATTACAAATGATGAAACTTGATCTTGCACACCAAAATAATGTCGAACTCCCTACAATATAGACCTAAGTGTCACGAACTTGAGTTTTGGCTAAGACTCCGTGCGGCACTTGACAACTTACTCACGAATCTTTCATGATCTTGTAAGCTCAAGTAAGCCCTTTAATCTAAGATCGCTAAGGAAATGAAAAGGAAGACTTAGAAAGATTAAAGAGAGCTTTTTGGAAGAAGGCTTTTGTATTGGCTTTGGAAGATTGCTTACACTTGGTTGGTTGGTTGCAGACTTACAATTTTGTTGGTGCCTAGCAAATGAGGGGCACCTCTATTTATACTAACTCCTAGGGGCTAAAGTGCAATTAATATTTACTTTCTAAGTCCCTAAACTTATTTACACTTTGGTCCCCTTTCTAGAAAGTCCTACACTTTCTAGGATTTTCCAAAGCTTTCCAAGAAAATATCTAAAGCATTCTAAAGAATTCTAAGGAATTCTCTAGCCTTCTTGAATCCTCTACAAGGTTTTAGAGTTTTCCGCAAACCTCTCTACAACTCTAGACCCTTACGCCCCTAACCAAACGCCAAAATTTGACTGTGAAGTGGCGGGACGTGACACTCTCCCCCACCTATGGATGCGACGACCACGTCGCATCGTCATTGCGTCGCTTACCGGGTCTAATCTTCTTGCACGCGTGACCAACAATCTACTGACTCGATCAATGCCCTTGCGCAATGCCTTCAGCTTCTCCCTGATCTCTTTCAGCCCGGTCTTATGATCTACCTCCTTCCTAGGAGGCACATGCCTCGGTGACTTCTTCAGCATCACGATATTGTTCTCCTTCTTGCACCATTGTCTTCTTTCAAACATGCAATGGTGGCTCTGAACGCTGGCTCCTTCTTCTTAGGGCCTCTTATAAGTTGCATGGCAATTAGACGTAGTTGTCCTTCCGTCTTTGGTACCTTGACCAGGGGAACCATACACGATCTTCCTTGCTCCATGACTAGAAGTCGTTGGAGGTAAGGGTCGATCACCGCGTGGCACTGCTGGAAGAACTCCTGCCCAAGAATTACATCTAAGAGGTCTACAGGAGTGACAGTGAAATTGGTCTTACCTTGCCACTCGCCCAGCGTGATGCTTACTCCATGCGTGACTCCGCTCACAGGAGTCGGGGGTGCATTGACCGTCCTGAGTTGGGCGTTACTTGGATTGTAACTCAATCCCAACCTTGTTGCTGTCGTCTTGGTCATGATATTGACCTCTGCACCCGTGTCGACCATAGCACGCGCGGGTCTTCCATTTATCATAATGTTGACATACTGCGCGTCATATCCTTTTGGCTTCTCTGGCTGCTTTGTGATGGCTCCGCATAGTCTTATCAAGCCCAAATGCGTCGTCTCTTTGCCTTGTCCTTGCTCCTGTGCGTCTTTCTCCTTCCGCTCTCGCAGGATAGCACTAAGGCTCTTCAGTTCAGGGCACTTTGCATAGCCATGCGGCCCATTGCATATGTAGCAACCACCTTTGTTGGCAACTTCTATCTTCCTCTCTGTGTTGCCATGACGTCCAAACTTCCTGCCGTCGGACTTATAAGTGTCATGCTTCTTGGGATGTGGCCACTGCTCCTCACCTTTGCCACGATCTCCCCCACCATGGCCATGAATACCTCTCATCTCCTCTCCTCCGACTCTATCGGGCTTCTCTTGCCTGAAGTCTGTTAAAGCTTTGGCATGCGTGATGGCATCGTCTATGGTCCTGACCTGCCGACGCTCCAACTCCGTCCTGGCCCAATTTTGCAGCTCGTCCATGAAGTGGAACAACATGTCATCATCCGTGAGGTTAGGAATTTGAAGCGTGAGGGTAGTGAACTCATGCACATATGCGCGTATTCTGCCCGTTTGCTTCAGCTCCCTAAACTTGCGCTTCGCCTCATAGATGACGTTGTTAGGGAAGAAGGCTTTCTTGAACTCTTCCCGGAATTGCTCCCAGGTGTTAATGGTGCACGTCCCCTTCCCTATCTCGGCTTCTTTGCGCCTCCACCATAGCATGACCATCTCCGAAAGATATAACACAGCAGTGTTGATCTTGCCCTCGTCGTTCTTCAACCTGTTGTACTTGAAGTAATTCTCTAAATGCCATAGGAAATTCTCCACCTCTTGCGCTTCACATACACCTTTGAACATAGGTGGCTTGGGAGCCTCAACCTTGGCCTCCCCATCATGATCAAGCGACGATGATCCTCCAACGGCCACACCTTCCTTGAGTGCTTTCATCTCGGCCTTCATGGTCTCAATCGTGCTCAACGCCTCCATGAGCCGACACTCCAAGGAAGTGATTGCCTCCTTCATCTCGAACTCGGCCCGCTGACGTCCCTCCAACTCCTTGCGAAGTCTTTCAGTCTCCTTAAGGGTGAAGTCTTCAAGGGTCTTGAACTTTCCATCGGCCACATTCAAACGCCGGCCTAATATCTCTACGGCCTGCCTCGCCGTTTCAACCCTTGCGATCCACTCCTCTCCAGGGGTGACATCAATGGGCTCCTCGCCACGGTCATCGTCACTTGCTTCAGTGGTCGAAGGTGGGTGAGATGTTAGCGCCTCGCTTGGTGTAGGATCCATCAGCATTTCCTCATGACTCTTTTGTTGCTTCTTTCCCTTGCGGGACTTCTTTCCTCCCTCCGGACGGACGTTGATGGTGCTAGCAACATTTACTTCTCCTTTGGTTTCCATTCCCTTAGTGCAAACCTTCGCTCTGATACCACGTTGTCACAGACTTAGAGTTTTGGCTAAGACTCCGTGCGGCACTTGACAACTTACTCACGAATCTTTCACGATCTTGTAAGCTCAAGTAAGCCCTTTAATCTAAGATCGCTAAGGAAATGAAAAGGAAGACTTAGAAAGATTAAAGAGAGCTTTTTGGAAGAAGGCTTTTGTATTGACTTTGGAAGATTGCTTACACTTGGTTGGTTGGTTGCAGACTTACAATTTTGTTGGTGCCTAGCAAATGAGGGGAACCTCTATTTATACTAACTCCTAGGGGCTAAAGTGTAATTAATATTTACTTTCTAAGTCCCTAAACTTATTTACACTTTGGTCCCCTTTCTAGAAAGTCCTACACTTTCTAGGATTTTCCAAAGCCTTCCAAGAAAATATCTAAAGCATTCTAGAGAATTCTAAGGAATTCTCTAGCCTTGAATCCTCTACAAGGTTTTGGAGTTTTCCGCAAACCTCTCTACAACTCTAGACCCTTCCGCCCTTAATCGAATGCCAAAATTCGACTGTGAAGTGGCGGTACGTGACATAAGGGTCTATTTATAGATGTTAGGTAAATTGGAATCAAATTCTACTTCAACTAGGAGTCTTATATAATTATGATTTTGTTGGAAAAGTTGGAATATGGGTGGGGCTTTGCGCCTGCCAGTGCGCCAGGCACTGGCTTCTGAAATTTGACATATGGCGCGTCACCTCTCCTAGAGCACCAGACAACCTTCTTTGAATTTCAAGGCCTTGCGCATTGCACCTGTTAGCGCCTCATACAGCCTTCTCTGAAGTTTCATCGATGGCGCACTGCGCCAACCAGTGCACCAGCCACTGGTGATTCCTGCCTTAGCTGATTTTCGTGTTTCATTGCTCTTTTCTCTGTATCAACTTCAATTCCCTCGGGAGTTCCTGAAACAACTAATCATATGTTTTAGTGAATAATCATCGCAAGTTTAACAACATCAAGCTAATAGACTCAAGATTATTTATTAACTCAATCAATTCATAGGCAACTATTGACAACTTAGGCATATAAATACGCCTAAGATCACCTTCCCACACTTAGATGTTTGTTTGTCCTCAAACAATCTTTGGACTATCAACTTTTTTTCATATCCCTTGGACTTATCAATCCACCTTAAAATCAGCCAAACATTTTTAATCATGATCTTGTAGTTCACAATGGATGCAATATTTCAACATTTATACACCAAGTTACAACACATATGTTCAAAGAATGACTCTTTTACTATTTTTCCGGGCTTACGAACACACCAATTAGACAATCCAAACATATGTCATGAATGCCCTCACTCATTTGTGTTTAGTATAGCCTTTCACTCAAGTAATCATATTATGAATAAGGCCTATTTTTTGAACAATGCACTCACCCTCACAAATGAAGTTCTTACTTCTCTTAACATGCCATAAGCTTGCCCATAATGTATTTTCACCTTTACATTAAATTTCTCAAGGAATCAAGAGGACTTCTATTTGGTTGTAATGTCGGCTTAGGGTAAGGGAGGGAATATTTAAGACTTCTTTTAGTGGATATTTGGAGCATATTTCTGAAATAGCCACCCTCAATTGAGTTGAGGTGCACATTGTCACTAAGGACCAAGGCCAAAATAGAGTTTTGCTTATTATTTTCTTTTCCACACATTTTAGCATTTCACCATTTCTCATATCAACCAACATTTTCAACCCTTCTTCTTAACATAGTTCATTAAGGATTTTATTGGGATCAAAAGACTTTGGTATCAAGCTAACGGGTTTCGACTTATCATGTGGCTTATCAACAAACAAGGTTAAAGGCTCAATGGGGATTCACTAGGGGTAATTTCAATGGTAGGCATACAATTAGAGTCAAGAATTGGCTTTTTCAAAAAAATGCCTCAATCACATTCCCTAAGTCATACAAGCTACTCATTCACACACACCGGGAAAGTTCTAGATATCAATTGAAACAAGAACTAACAATAACTCACCACACATGGCATCACAACACACATAAGGATTTATCAAATAGCATGCTCATACAACTTGCATTACGGTACTACTACACAATTAAGCCCATTTATTTTTATTTAGAGTCAAAACAGAGAACACATGCTTGTTTCAAGGTTATCATTCTTTTACATCTTTCCAATTATGACTACCCATGACGTCTGGCTAACTTTTTTGGACATAGTTTCAAAATACCAAGGTTGGTTTTTCAATTCTACTCCTCTATGTGACTAATTTTCCCTTAGGACAGTCGTCATCCATCCATCATCAGGAACCATCACTTCTACGACGACTCTATGACTCAATAAAATAATAAACTAATCCTATTCGGTTCAAAGGGACTATCCTCAGTAAAAGTACCAAAAACAAACGCCGAGGAACCCAAAATAAAAATTTGACATAAAACTAAACTAAACTAAAACTAGACTCGATAAAGCTTTTGAAAGCGATATACAACAGAGATATAATACCCACCCCATACTTAAAAATTAGCACTATCCCAGTGCACAATTAAAATAAAGCATAGAGATAGGAATACTCTCTTAGGCTTCTAGGCCTCATCGTTATCACGATCACCATAAAAAACCATTAAGGCATTCACCTCTTCATCCATCTACTCATCCGTTGTGGCCTCATCATCATGTAGAGTCTTCAGAAAAGCGGGACTAGTCCTGCATAGAAAAGTTGCACTGTCCGTCAACGGGTAGTGATCCGCCAGGGTCTCCATCTCCTCATCCATGACCGATCGGCCCCCAAGCCTAAGCTGCAATTCTGTCATACCAAACATCCTAGCCATCACACTGTCATCTCGAGCCTGCCGCTCTTGGGCTGACAAGACAAGTCCATGGGATGTGTCTAATGCCTTGGTCTGAGTCACATCTACTATTTTACTAGTCAAGTCGGGGTGGAAAGCAATAGTCAGGTCTACCACTTCTTCCTCAATTCCCTCAGCCCTCAGAAAATGGGTTATCAGCCCCCCGTAGCAAAATCTCCACCTTAGATTATTTCTAAACTTCATCATATTTTGTCTCAAAATTGCCCCAACATTAATGGGCATACCCTTCATCAACATATACACCAGCACTACCTTATCTCACGTCACATTTGAATGATGTTTGGCCGGCAACAACACACTACATACGATTTTCAACCACACACGCGCAACCTGATTAAAATTAGCAAAATAGAGGGTAGAATGCCTCCCAGTATACTTACTCCTATACCACCTAGCAGTCGATTCCACCCCACACAATGTATGACGTATATCTCTATAAGGGGGTTTATCTTTCAACCTAGAAAAGTTATCATCATCACAGTTTGGGGTACCTAAAAACTCATTCAGTATTTGCGCAGTAAACTTTACATCCCTACCCCGAATTGGCACAGAGTTATTAGACCTAGTCTCAGTGAGATAGTTGGCATATAACTCCCAAACCAATGACAATTTACAATCCCTCATATTTTAAAATATAAACCGCAGCCCCAGAGTATTCACAGTATTGTAAATTATGGGAAATTGGGATTGCAATCGTACCTCATTGACATACTCATCCCCATGTATTTAGCTTCTTTTTGACATTCAAACCACTCATACCCATATCTTTCCCGGCCACTAGAAGAATCAGAAGCTTCACACTTCCTATTTCTCTTAGAACCCGCTCCACTTGCAATGCTTATTGCTTTTGGTGCCATGATTACCTACTAAGAAGAAGAAATAATTGAGAAAATAAAAAAAAATAAACAAAATAGAGGAGGGTCGGGTTGGTCAGTGAGGTGGGGAGAAGAAGAGAAAATAAATTTTGGTTTAGAAAGAGAAGAGAACTGTAGAAAGAGTTGGAAGGGAGTGGTGGCAATGTGGGGGTTTTATGGTGGCTTTTGGTGGAAGAACAAGGTGGAGTGGAACTTTAATGGGGAATGTATGAGCTAAAGAGAAAAGGAAGAAGAAAGGTTTTTGGAGAATTTTAGGGGGTTTGGTCGGTTGGGTTAAGAGAGAATGAGGGAAAGAATGGAATTTTAGGGATTTAATAGGATTGGGTCGGTTTTGGGTCGGGTCGAATCGACCCATTAAAAAAAACTAGGCTGGGGTGCGTTAGGGGCGCGGCGCGCCAGACAGTGCGCCTGGCTTCAGGTATATTTTTTTTTTCATTTTTTCACTATTACAAACTACGTTACAAATAATGAAAAATCCTATCTAGCTAGAACTAATAAATCTAAATACTACCTAGATTCTAAGAATTGAAACTACTCTAAAACAAAAAAAATCAAAAGTAAAAAATGAACTACCTATCTATTATATATTGTTCACGGGTTGCCTCCTATGTAGCACTTGATTTAACATCGCGACACGACTCAGCTTGGATCATTCATCATTAAGCTCAAGAGCCTCTCGAACACGGTTTAAATCTTCACCAAAGTAGTGTTTCACTCTTTGCCCATTTACCAAAAACGTAGGGCCAATTTCACCTTTAAGTTCAACATCCCATGTTGTGTCATTCTCACCACTTTGAAAGGACCATTCCATTTAGACCTTAGTATTCCGGGGAATAACCTCAATCTAGATTTAAAGAGTAGTACCTTTTCTCCCGAAGTGAAAGTACGATGAACCATGTGATTGTTATGCCACCTTTTTGTCTTTTCCTTATAGAGCTTGGCATTCTCATACGCATGGAGCCTGAACTCCTCAAGTTCATGTAATTGATTCACTTTCTTCCTACTGATACGCTCAAATTACACTTCCCTAAAGAAGCATAAGCGATCGTTATCAAGTAAAGAACCCAACTTGTAGGTTGGGGTCGATCCCACGAGGAAAATGGTTTAGACTTTACTTTAACCCACGATTATATTCAATTAGTCAAAGTATTT
>JAJOOO010015584.1:0-14828 GCA_029582685.1 Solanum piurae | reverse complement strand
AATCACTTAAATAATAAATTTTTGGTTGAGTTAGAATTAGGATTTTAATACTTGGGCTGAAATTTAAGTGTTGGGCTTAAGAAAATAATAAAGTTAAAAGACTTAAGTTAATTAAAATTTAATAAAATATTTATATTTTATTTATGAATAATATATAAATAATTATAAAATTTATATATATAATTTAACGGTTCGGTTTGGTTATTTTTGCGGATATTCTTTTGTAAAACCAAAACCAAACCAAATAGTATCGGTTTTCAAAATTCAAAAATCAAACCTAACCAAATCCAACCAAATATTGGTTTTTTTAATCGGTTTGATTCGGATTGCGGTTCGGTTTGGTTGTTTAACCATAACCATGAACAACCCTAGTAACATGTGAATGTTTGAACAATTAGAAAAAGAAAATTGGAAGGGAATTTCACTGGTTGTCAGTGATTTAAAAACAAAGAAAGTTTAATACGATTTAAAAAAAAAAAAATCTTTCACCAAAATCACTGAAAAAATTTCTTCCACCAAAATCTGGCAGGCATTTAAAAAAAATATATAATAAAAAAATCACTAAAATCGCTGCCTGCGATTTAATTTAATTTTTTTCCCCTAAAATCGCTACCTGTCGAGCGATTTTCAATATAATTTTAATTTTAAACTTTTTTTTTAATAAAAACGCTGCCATAGCAGTGATTTTTTCTTTTTTAAAAAAACTTCCCCAAAAACGCTGCACGGACAGCGATGTTCTTCTAAAAAATAGAAAAAAAAATTTGGACAAAATCGCTGGTAGGTCAGCGATTTTGATTGTTTAACGGAGTAACGATGCTAAAATAAAATCGCTACACCAATAATTTTATCCCTTTGGTTAAAACAAAATTTGATGTACCCTTTTGGAATTTTTGTCAAATTGTTTTGCCCTTTAATCTCCAGACTCTGTTTTCCACACTAGTATTGTGAATTCGAACTCCACTAAATCAATAAAAGTTTCTCTTTTTTATAAAAGAAAAAACATGTTTTGTTATATTTTTCTCCTCAAACGTAAAATTTAAAACCTTTGAGGAGAAATTCTAGTTCATATCTTGCCCAAATATGAACCAGAAAAACTGGTAGTTAATATTTCTTTTGTAATGACATAGTAGTAATTAAGTAAATATAATTTGCAATTGAAATTATTTTTCGCTCATTTGTTTTTTGTATGTGGTTTTTTTTTATTCATAAAATTACTTATTTTGTAGGAAAAGATTTCCTAAAAAATGTTTTCCTGTTGGTGTTTGGCCGGGAAGTGAAAAATATTTTTCAGATAAATATTAATTACTCCCTCTGTCCCAATTTATATGACTTACTTTCCTTTTTAGTCAGTCCCAAAAAGAATGACACATTTCTATTTTAAGTAACAATTTGCCTATAAAATGTCTTTTTTACCCGTAATGAAATGATTTACAACCACACAAATTTCTATCATTCATTTTGGACCACAAGTTTTAAAAGTCTTTCCATTTTTCTTAAAGTTTGTGCCAAATCAAAGTACATCATATAAAATGGGACGGAGGGAGTAAATAGGATTATGCTTTGATGAATCTTTTTTAATGATGATATTTGTGTTGGTTTTTAGGAGCGGACATTCAATTCGGTTTTATCAAATTTTGATAATTTTTTGATTTTTAATTTTGAAAAAGTGTGTATTGAACACCGAACCAAATTAGTTCGGTTTAATGTTTTTAAAATGAATTTTTGATGCGAATGAAAAAATAAAATGAGAACCAATACTTAAAAACTTTGATTTGTTATGGATGGTTTAAATGCCTGTTAGACTTTGGGTTTTTGGTTAAGGAGATGCTAATATGTAAAAATACTTATTTAATAAAAAATTGATTCTTCTGTGCACCTAAGTACCAAAATTCTTATACCAAAAGAATCAATCTTTTTTAACGAAACACGAAAATTGAACCCCAAATTTTGAATTAGTTTAATTCGATCCAGTTTTTCGATTTCCGATATTCATGCCCATTATTATTAGTTATATCAGAGATGTGAAGTTAAAATTTGAGATAATTGAAAGGGAAAATGACTTCCATCCAAAGGTAGAAAAGTCATTTCCCCCTTTGGTGAAAAAATATTTTATAACAGTGAAACAAATAAAAATTACTTCCTCTGTTCCAATTTATGTGATTTACTTTCTTTTTTAGTCAGTCCCAAAAAAAATGACACATTTCTATATTAAGTAACAATTTAATTATAAAATGTCTATTTTACCCTTAATAAAATGATTTACAGCCACACAAATTTCTATCATTCATTTTGGACCATAAATTTTAAAAGTCTTCATTTCTTTCTTAAACTCTGTGTCGAGTTAAACTACCTCACATAAAATGGGACGAAGGGAGTACTTATTTTTTGCAAAAATAAAATAAAATAAATTCTCCAGGCCAGACGATATACACCAAATGACGTAATACTTCAGTATGAAAAGATTAATCTACTGAAGCTATCCATTGATTATTTGTTTGTGTTTGGAACAACACATCTAATATCTATTGTAATTAAGGGTGTGTTTGATAGGAAGGAAAAATGTTTTCTTCAAAAATTAGTGAATTTCTAGTTTATTTTTTCATATTTGGTTGGTGAGTAGAAAATATTTTTTAGTGTTTAGTTGGTGAATAAAAAAATATTTTTAGCAAATATCTTTTATTCTAGAGAGTATCATTTTTTTTTTAGGAAAATAATTTTTTGAACCGGAAACCAGCCCCGACCTTGAACCCCGAAATAGGACACGACCCCGACAACGTTCCAAAATTCAACCCTGAGATCTAACCCAAGACCTGGCGCTAACTTCTGACCCAAGATACAACATTCAAACTAAGATCCAACCTCAACACTCTAACCTGGACACGATCCCGACGACCAATTCGAGATTCAATCACGAAAATTGATGTGGGACCTAACTTTTGATCAGGACCCGATGTGACTCAAAAAAAATTGTGTTGGGGGAGGGGCTGGTACGGGGTTGAGTGAGGTAAAAAAAATCTTAAAATTTGAAATATTTTTTTAAAATTATTTTCTAAATCTTAAGTTTATTTATTTGGTGGGAGGGGGATTGGGGGCTGGTTTGGGGCAGGAGTACAAATTATTTGAAATTTAAAAGAAAAAATATTTTTTTTGGATGGGAAGGATCGTAATGCGAGGTAGGGTAAGAAAAAAATATTGTAATTTAAAGTTGGATCAGAGTTTTGGAAAAAAATTCTTTCATTTTTGAAGGGAAGTCATTGATGTAAGGCTAAAATACATATTTTTAATCATTATTTGCCTTTCATTTAGTATTTATATTTGTCCTTTTTGAGCATGAATTTTATGGATTGTGCTTAATAATATATTTTATTTGTAGGATTAAATTGGTGAAAAAATGAAAAAATTTGGAGATAAAACGAATTAAAGATGGAAGATTGAAGAAGGAAATCAAGCAAACAGTTTAATAGATTAAATTGAGTATATATATATATATATAAGAATTGCATGATGCTGCGAACTGCAAAGGAAATTACTGCCACGTGGCAGGAAGGAAAGAGAAGAGTACAAATTGAAGTCGGCTACAACAAACGAGTTTCAAATGAAATCCAATTACGTTTGGTTTTGGATTCCCAATTTGTTTTGGACTCAATTATTTTATTCAGGGTTTTCTACATCTATAAATAGTCCATAAGAATAATTATTAAGAGAGGAGGATATAATGTAGAAATTAACTTTTGATTTAGGGTTTCAACTTTTCTTCTCTTTTATTTATTTTACATCTTTTATTTGAATGATTCGTGTAATTGCTCTATGTCTATGTGGAGTTAAGCTTCTCGTTCTTGGATTATATTTACTTATAGAATGATTGTTTAGTGATTTTGATTCGGCATAATTGTTTTGTCATATTAGTTGTTCTTATATTCTTGTGATTACTATTTTGGTGCTTGATCACCATTACAATAAATTTATTGTCTTCTTTTGAACTCGGGAGAGGAATAGAGGGATAGAATGTGGAATATAAGGAGCATGATCTTTTCTTGCATGTCACTTCAATTGATTTGTGTCTAGGATATGGATATACCTAGGTGCCTTACTTGGATCAAATACGGGAAGACAACTTAATGCTCCATAGTTGGTTCAGTTTATCCCCGCTCAACGATGTAGTTAGGCTGTCAATTGTGATAGACGGTTAGAGGTCGAGAGATCATGACTATATTATCAACTCCGTGAATCAACAACTAGATAATCAAATAAGTTGATGAAATTGATGCTAAATATGATTGTTAGTTAAATCATAATCCTAGATCGATTCATTGATTGATTGTGTAAACATCTATCTTTTCTTAATTAATTGTTTTTTAGTTATTTTATCTTTATTTTTAGTTTAGTTAATCTATATTCATCTCTGAAATTCTCCCTTAAATAAATAATTAGAATTAATATAATTTAGTAAGAATAATTAATTGACAAGTCCTTTGGGTTCGATAATTCAGTTCTTTTAAGAGCCACTATATTACTTGCGCGACCACGTACACTTGCGTGTGCAATTGAAAGCAACAAGTTTTTGGTGCCCCTGCCGGGGACTTAGAAATTAATTGTTTTTCTAGGTTAAACTTTTTCTTTATATTTATTTAAGTTTTTTATAAAAATAAAAATAATTTCTTATGTTATCTTATTTTATTAGTGTCACTTTTTTTCTTTTGATCTTGTTTTTGCAGATTAGGGAAAGTCTGAGTACCCAAGAATTTGAAGCAAAGGAGCATGAACATGTTTGAGCTTAAGTGTGGGGTGCGTACGACTTTTGACGATTTTTTTTTTTTGAGAGAACATGTTACTTGCTAGGCCTAGAGGCCTCAAGGAGTCTTAGTCTTGAACTTGCCCTGCATGTATTGAAGCGAAATAAAAAGTAATGCTTTGTTTAGGAGATGATAATAGACTTTCTTTGATTTGTCTTGTAAATTTTAGCCTTTTCAAATACATATCACTAGTAGCCCCTTTGAGCTTGTAGCTTTTTATTGGTAGCCATATTTTTGCCTCGACATTTTTGTCGAATCCCTAGTTTTTGCACCCTGCTTCCTTGAGCACTGTAGCATAGACTTATTCTAATTGTTAAATCTGAAAAAAAGAAATGGTTGAGTGTAAAAGGTGATCAATGATAGCTACAATTTGTAACTCATTTTTTCAAATTGTAGCTATCATTGATCACCTTTTTTCAGAAAGACTCCCTGAGGCCTCTATGCCTAGCAAGTAGCATGTTCTCTCAAAAGAATAATCATCAAAGGTCGTACGCACCCCACACTTAAGCTCAAACATGCTCATGTTCCTTTGCTTCAAATTCTTGGGTACTCAGACTTCCCCTAATCTGCAAAAACAAGATCAAAAGAAAAAAAGTGTCACTAATAAAATAAGATAACATAAGAAATTATTATTATTATTATTATTTTATTTTTTATAAAAAACTTAAATAAATATAAAGAAAAAGTTTAACCTAGAAAAACAATTAATTTCTAAGTCCCCGACAGGGGCACCAAAAACTTGTTGCTTTCAATTGCACACGCAAGTGTACGTGGTCGCGCAAGTAATATAGTGGCTCTTAAAAGAATCGGATTATCGAACCCAAATGACTTGTCAATTAACTATTCTTAATAAATTATATTAATTCTAATTATTTATTTAAGGGAGGATTTCAGAGATGAATAAATATTAACTAAATTAAAAATAAAGATAAAATAACTAAAAAACAATTAACTAAGAAAATATAGATGTTTACACAATCAATGAATGAATTGATCTAGGATTATGATTTAACTAATAATCATATTTAGCATCAATTTCATCAACTTATTTGATTACCTAGTTGCTGATTCACGGGGTTGATAATATAGTCATGATCTCCCGACCTCGAACAGTCTACCACAATTGACAGCCTAACTACATCGTTGAGCGGGGATAGACTGAACCAACTATGGAGCATTAAGTTGCCTTCCCGTATTTGAGCCAAGCAAGGCATCTAGGTATATTCCTATCCTAGACACAAATCAATTCAAGTGAGAAAAGATCATGCTCCTTATATTTCACGTTCTATCCCTCTATTCCTCTCCCGAGTTCAAAAGAAGACAATAAATTTATTCTAATGGTGATCAAGCATCAAAATAGTAATCACAAGAATATAAGAACAACTAATATGACAAAACAATTATGTCGAATCAAAATAACTAAACAATCATTCTATAAGTAAATATAATCCAAGAACGAGAATTTTAACTCCACATAGACATAGAACAATTACAAAGAATCATTCAAATAAAAAATGTAAAATAAATAAAAGAAAAGAAAAGTTGAAACCCTAAATCAAAAGTTAATTTCTACATTGTATCCTCCTCCCTTAATAATTATTCTTATGAACTATTTATAGATGTAGGAAACCCTGAATAAAATAATTGAGTCCAAAACAAATTGGGAATCCAAAACCAAACGGAATTGAATTCCGTTTGAAACTCGTTTGTTGTAGCCGACTTCAATTTGTACTCTTCTCTTCCCTTCCTGCCACGTGGCAGTAATTTCCTTTGTAGTTCGCAGCAGCATGCAATTCTTATATATATATTATTAATTTATTATACTCAATTTAATCTATTAAGCTGTCTGCTTGATTTCCTTCTTCAACCTTCCATCTTTAATTCGTTTTACCTTCTCTTCATTTTTTCACCAATTTAATTCTAAAAATAAAATATATTATTAAGCACAATCTATAAAATTCATGCTCAAAAAGGACAAATATAAATATTAAATGTGAGATAAATAATAATTAAAAATATGTATTTTAGCCTCACATCAGTCATTTCCTTAAATTTAATAGAAATAAGTTGATATGGAAATATTTTCCAAAACTTGAAAAGTTGAAATATTTTCCTCCTACTAAACACACCCTAAATGACAGTAGCTACTTAAAAGCTAAGTTCAAGGCAAATTCTCAAATCTTTTGCCTACATTCTATGTGAAAGTCTTTGATTACACCAACTCAGTACATAATTGAGAAGCCATTGCAACTAGATTTGCCAATTGTTTATAGGAATAGTGTGATGACCCACCACGTTATCATGCTACTTAGGCACTATGTGACATAAAGTTGTCTATGTAAAAGCTTACATAGGAAAGAAGGCTAGTCCTTAGTGGAAGATTATAGAGATATATGAGAATTTTTCATGATAGATCCTAGAGAACTGTAGATTTACATGGAAGATCCTTAGAATATGTAGAGTATTTTAGAGAATGACTTATTTGTAAATATGCACAATATGATCCGAAATAATAAAGCCCATCTCAATGTTCATCCCCTCTAACAATCTTCTCGAGGTGGAGTCCTATATAACCCACATAAATTTAGTGAATATGCCATTATAATTCAAGTGATCAAATTAATTCTTACACAATTTAAATTACAAGTTAAATCTGGGACATAAAGAACATTCTTCAATCATAATGTTTCATTCAATTTCATTGAACCCCTTTTAGTAACCCAATGGGACATTTCAAAGTGTTTCATTCACCTTGCAACTTGTTCAAACTACTTGTCAAATGGTTGGTCATCCCTATGTCAATAATTCAAGACATATTTTTAATCTAACCATTCAGCTTGTCATTCGTACCCGGTTTCTGAGACTTCAACATTTCAATCAAGGGCGGCTCAATGCCTTTAAAAACGAGACATCCGTCTTAGGCCCACAAATTTGAGAGACCCCATTTTTTAGTAATAATAAAATTATTTTGAGTTTCTTAATAACAAAAAATATTATAGTGTCTTTCAGTTTATTTGTCTTTTTTAGTTCATTTCGAAACATTAAACAATGTTTTTTTTTCTTTTTTGTAAATTTTTAAATGTAACTTCCACGTGACATGTTTAAGGACATGTTTAAGACCACAAGATTTAAAAATATTTTGGTATATATATATATATATATATATCCATAGAAAAAATAAAGTTTTTTCAATAAAAAGAAGGAAATAACTTTGTATCTCAAAAATAAAAATTAGCTCCAATATATTTTTGACTTTAAACCACTAATTAGTGTGAGCCGCTACTGATCCCAATCACAGTCCACCATCCTTTATTACTTAGTTTGGGTGGTCCCAGTTGACATTCATTAGACCTGAGTTCGATGTACTTTTATCCTTGGTCACAACAACATTGACCCAAAAATTGCCTCTTCACCGGCCTCCTCCCAGACCTCCTGTTTGTTGTTGTAGCTGGCCTCTTCCCTAGCGTCCTTCCCTTCCCATCGCTCCTTTGAAACCACTATTTTGGGTAACCAACAAGCTAATAGCATATTTCGGAGTCATGCCCATATTTCTTGCAATGTGAACAAACTCATTCCATGTTCTTATTTCTCCCTTCACCTTGATCCCGGTTAGAGCATCCTTTCGTTCCAAGCAAATCCCTTTCACCTATTATTCATGTACCAACTTTGAATAAGTTTTGTTCAAGGTCGACAACGAGTCCTGAGCCAGCAAGTTGGATCTTACTATTCCATATGTTGTCTCATATAATCCCACAAGGAATTAGAGATGTACCTTTCTTCTTTTCTCTTGATCTCCAAAGTCGATCCCAAGTTGCACGTACACTTAACACTTACACACAAGTGGACATTGAGATATGCTCATAATTTTCCAATTCTTCCCACAACTTAGTAAGTTTTCTGTAGTAATTAACAATGGTCATGTCTTCTGTTTACACTCAACGACCATTGTTAATTACTAGGATCATTATCAGCCACAAATGTTCCCAAAAATTGGTTCAATGGTATTGTGAATCCATGCACCAATAAAGAATTAATAGTCCACCAATCTTCAAGATCCAAAGATTCTTCTTGACTTTTTTATTGTTCCATCAATAAAGCCAAATTCATTCCTTGCCTGTAAGGCCATCCTCATGGATCTTTCTCATTCTTCATAGTTTTCACCCATCAATTGGACTGGTGTTATCACAATCCCAAGTTATCAGTTGACGTGATGTCGTATGGAGAAATAGTCTTCCTTTGACTAATCTCCTCTTTTGCATCAATCCCTTTACCGTTGTCTTCAGTCATGATCACACAATGTAGGGTTTTCTATATCTTTATTACTATGGGTCTGTGATAAAATCAAGGACAAAAACAAACAAGAGAACAATTATTGGAAGATATTTTACGTGTCTTTTCTCATTAATTTAATGTTCTTCTGTTATTTCAAATAAACAATGTAATTCTAGCCTCATCAACAATGTACTCACTCCTCAGCAACAATGTTCCCATCTACATGGTTCCTCTTTCAATAGTTATATAGGTTTTTTGAGTTATATACACCACTTTGTCAAGATTTTCTTACACCATCAATGTATTTCTCATTGTAGAACATTGTGGTTATCAATTAATGTTTGTAATAAGGATTATCTAGAGCTGTTTTTTGAGTGATTTGTGTTGTAAATCTTTTTTACAGGCAACAATGCATAATATTTATACTCGGTAGAGTATATCAGATCTCAGTTGCTTTCTAACAGGCAACGTCATTTTACCCTCCAAATAAAGGGGAAAACGAAAAAAAGCAAAGAAAATCAAACAAACAAATTTTGATTAGATAAATAAAACTTCATCATATCCTCACCCCCAAAGCTGTGTTTCTACTTGACGACACCATTTCCTCAAGTTATCAACCTTGTAATCATAATATGGCACATTTAAATTACCTTGCTGTTACAGGCAAATGAGAAAAAAAAAACTTGTATTTTCTTTGGGGACGGGGGTGAGGGATAGAGCAACTCCCATCACTAAAATTTTCCCAAGTCGAAATCTCTTACAGGTGTAGAGACACAATACATCTTCGCTCAAGTAGGATGCTACTTGTATGGCGGCCATTTTTGCTAAAAGCCTTCGGTATTTGTTTCCTCAGCAGGACACCGATCCAAAGAATACCTCAGACCAACAAAAAGGAATCCTCACTGTCCAGTATTACGGGATTGCAACCTCTTCCTCTCCAATTCAAGCTGAACGAAGAAACCAGGATGAATGAATTCAAGTAACCACAAAAAAAGGATTAGTTTTTCTTTGATTTCAGAATATACACAAGTATCTTACCACTTTCCGCACTCTTTCATTAGCAGCAGGAGTGCCTCCAGCAACAGATTCGGGAAGGTATGGACTGCTAACACGCACCTCATTCATCACAACTATCACAGTTTTGTCCCAGCGCACAGGCAACCTGGTTACATGAACAGTGACATCAAAATTCACAGAAGATATCCTTGTCACCAAAACTGGGATCCTACATATGCGCAGCACAGTTTACATACTCGTAAAAAAACACAGGAGACTGATACTGCAATGTCCTTTATACATAGTTTTCTTGATAGGTACTTCACTAATATGTACTTTTTTTTATTTGATGACGAGAAACCCACAACCGCTATCCTTTGGGTGCACACAGGGTAAAACCCCCGCTCCTATGCAATAGCTCGCAAACCACACAGGAAAGATAACACGCATTAGGCAAGCCCGGTGGGACGAGCTTGACCCAGAAGGCAAACCCCTTGCTTTCGATGGCAAGGGGTTTCGAACTTGAGACCTCCAACATGGAAGTCCCAAGCCCAAACCAATGGGCCACCCCGAAGGGTTAATATGTACTTATTATCATACCTCCATATTGTTTCAAAAGAACATAAATTGTAAATAAAATTTTGGATATTCGCTAGACAAGGACAGAAATCCATATCAATTACCTCGTTGGATGAATAATCCCAAGCTCTATGGGTTGCTACGATCTATGTATCGTGTGAAAGCTATTCTCAACTGTTATCCTTGCATCAGATTAAGCTTCCCTTTATATCTCATCTTTGGTCAGTGAAATTCCATTAATAAAATTTAAGAGGGTCAAATGTCAACTTCCTTATAGCCGAATCAGCAAGCATATAACATGACCACAAGAATTAATTTAGCCACTAAAAGTCTGAAATTGCCATTAGAATCTAAAACAAACACTTCTATAACGAGAACCACCAAAATGAATCAACAATTGATTTGTCTTCAGCCAAATAATATCCTAACTTTCTTCTCTCTATGAAAAAATATATATCAACTTCTTAATTTGTCATGGAATATTCACAGATCAATTAACTTAGTATTTTAGTCCCAGAGCCAAATATTATTCTAATGCTAACAAGTGACCCATGTTTTTCTTACAACTCAAGCCAGAGAACTCACACCTAGACACCACTTAGTGACAAGCTCAAACTACTTCAGCCAACATAAATGGGACAAAGTTGGGTGCCACAACCACAGCTTCTTCACTCCTGCTACTTGCCACTCTGGAGTTCCCCTAGTAAACATCTGATATAAGCTCACTTCATCACAACAAATAAAAAAAAGAGAAAAGGAATCAATCCATAGATTTACCTAAGTCATTGTGTAGATGTAAGGTGAATGCTTTCGTTTTTGCCATTTTTCCATCTATACCATAATCTCAAACAGTAAATTCAATTACAGCCAGCTGGCACCAGTATAGTGTGGGGTGGAGGGTGAGCTGTTAACTAGGTTAAGTATGTTGAACCTATCAAGATTTAGGCCTAAATAGCGTACGACTTAATGACCTTCTCCTTCTTTCAACAGTTATTACGGAATTTCTAACGACAGGTAGCTCAAGATTTTTCCCTACCCTGCTCAGCAGAAGAAAAAAAAATCACTAGCACTTGGGCAAAAAAGGTGGAGATTTTAAGGATTACAGGATGTGCAAATTTTGAGTGTCCGAAGACATTTGAACAAATGGCTGGGTGAAATTGCAGGCCTTAAGCCTTAAAATATGGGAACAGCAGTGACAAAATTTGCTTCTTCCGGAACTGGCTATTTTTATGTTTTATTAGATTTCAAGCGGATAAATTGAGAGTTATCATATTTGATAGTGCGAACAATAAGTACGAAAAGAAGGAAGAGGAGATCAAAAAAGATATTGGAAGGTCACCAGCACTTAGAAGGATTAAACACCAAACATATTTCTTCATTTGCAATTTGAAGAAGCTACACATTTCCTAGGACTCAAACATAAACAAATAGAAAATTGCTCACTGCAATGAAGAAATAAGGTGGGAGGCAAAGATCCAAGAATACAGTGGCTGAAGCGGGGGGATAAAAATACTATCCCATGACCTTTTAATTGTCTTTTTGGGAGATCTTGAAAGAGGATATTATAAAGGCTATACAGGAATTCTATGCTAGACAGAAGACTGAGAAGAGCTTTAATGCTACTTTTGTAGCACTCATTCCCTAGAAAGCCGATGATGCAGAACTAAAAGACTTCAAGCCAATAAGTCTGATTACTGGAGTTTATAAGGTGATAACAAAATCACTGGCAGAAAGGTTGAAAAGGGTGATTGATAAGCTTGTCAACAAAAACCAAATGACCTTTATTAAAGAAAGACAAATAATGGATGCTGCTTTCATTGCAAGTGAATGTGTTGACTCCAGGTTGAAAGGGAACATCTCTTGGGTAATGTGCAAGTTGGACATTGAAAAGGCATATGATCATGTAAATTGGGGTTTCCTACTGAACACCTTGAGACAAATGAGTTTTGGAGAAAGATGGGTGGGAATTGGGATGGATAAAATTTTGCATAAGCATGGTGAGATTCTCCATTTTTATAAATGGAGAACCTGTGGGCTTTATGTAACACCCCGATTTTTTTAAAACGTCTAAATTAACTCGTATCTTCGTAGAAAGACAAGGAGGGTGAGTAATAAATTAAAAATGATTTGGTATGTCATATTTTAAGTGTTCAAGGGTTGTATCTCAAGTTTTGAAGTTAAGTGGCAAAATAAAAGTTGGCGAAAGTTATCGTAAGTTCCTTTTAAAGATTCTCTGAAATTTGGGTCAAATGTATTGGATGTTTTCTCCCAATATATAAAGAGTTAGAAGGCCTATTACCCATTAAATCGAAGGCCTACGAGTCTAGTTTGCAACTCACAAAACCCCGTATCAAACCGACATCAGAGTAAAAAGTTATGAGGGTTTTACTAGGGACTGCCGGGACAGAATCCGGGTCGGGTAAAAAATATGGTATGTCGGCTTATTTAACGTTTTAAGCCATGAAAACATTCTATTTCAGTTCCAAACCAGAGAGAAATCCTTAGAGAGGGTTCCTATGGAGTTCTAGCATGATGAAGGTTAGTTTTTGATGATTTCTACCATTAAGCATTGCCCCCGTGCCTAGAAACGTAATCCCTACACGTGGCAATCATTTTTCCCTTCTATTAGCTGCGTTTGGAGCTGGTTTTTGAAGATATAAATTTGTAGTTATTGGTGTTTCTTCAAGGTTTACACTTGGTTAACTAAGGTAATCATCTCGGGACCCTTTTATGGTTGTTTTTATAAATTTCTACGGACGTTTCGACAAGTTGGGGCAATATGGCAAATCTGTCGATTTAAGAAAAATTATGAATTGTTAATAGGTGCGTACCAGCTGTGTATATATAGTGTTTGTGAAACTTAGGACATAAGGAACAACTTTCGTGAAGGAACTACGGTCTTTCGAGCGTTCATTGGAAAGGTAAGTTAAGGTTATTCCCTACTTACGGCATGTTTCCTTAAAGCTTAGGAGAAATGTAATTGGGTTGTTATCCTTGTTACACTTTTAGCCATTATTGTTGATTATTGGCTGCTCGAGTTGATATAATCCTCCCTTGTCGGGATTCTTATTCAATTAGTAGCGTCCCTATGTTGGACACGACTTAGAGGCTATTTGTATATGTTGCTTATAACTAAATTGCTCGCTTTTAGTGATTGGATTGTTATTGTTGCCCTTGGGGCTATTGTGGTTAGTTGCAGGAATGTGATCTATGCCTAGAAGGGCTATATGGATGCCTAAAAGGGCTATGAGTTGCCTACGGGGCTATATTGATGCCTAGAAGGGCTATGAGTTGCCTACAGGGCTATACTGACGCCTAAGAAGGCTATGTGCTTCCTACAAGACCATGTTGTTGCCTAAGAGGGCTATGAGTTGTCTATAAGCTATATTAATGCCTAAGAGGGCTATGTGACTGCCTACGGGGTAGGGGACTACCGATAGGGGTATATAGGTTGATTGGCACCTTCCGGGC
Source organism: Solanum piurae (assembly GCA_029582685.1). Classification (NCBI taxonomy): domain Eukaryota; kingdom Viridiplantae; phylum Streptophyta; class Magnoliopsida; order Solanales; family Solanaceae; genus Solanum; species Solanum piurae. The sequence continues at coordinate 717 of JAJOOO010015584.1, read as the reverse complement.
TTATGGGGGCCTGAGTAGGTGGTCTTGTGTGCTGTTTGTACCTACCAAGCTTATGGGGGCTTGGTTAGGTTGTTGTTTTATTAGTTTTGATAAGTTTAGATTTAGGAGCAGGTCAGTACACTTATCTTATCCTTGATTTATTTATCAGATTATTCCAGTATATCAGGATACCTCCTCATAGTCTACTGCCTTTCATACTCTGTACATTATTTTGTACTGACGCCCCATTGCCTTGGGGGCGCTGCATTCATGCATGCAGGTCCTGACAGACGACCAAGTAGACCTCCACAACAGCAGGATTGATTTTTATCCGGTTGGCTAGCCCCTTTCCTCCGGAGCTGCCAGAGTTTGGAGGTTGGTTAGCTTTTGTTGTGTATATTTTTATGGGTAGGCTGGGGCCCTGTCTCGCTAATCTTTACTACTCTTTGAGGCTTGCAGACTAGTGTGTGGGGTGTATAACTACGTTATGGCCATACTGATCTATGTTGTTGGTTTACTGAAGCTTGTGAGTTGTTTGATGTATTGTATTGATATATACCTGCTTTTAGTTTTGGTATAGATATCATGGTGGCCTCGACGGCCCAATCAAGACTTCTGTGCTAGTTGGCTATTTATTTATATGATATCCTGGGAGTAGCTGTTTCTTTTATAGATCAGTTGACAGGGGCCTTGCCGGCCGAGGGCTTAGTTTTAAGCCGAGATATACTTGTTTGTTTT
>JAJOOO010015583.1:0-24788 GCA_029582685.1 Solanum piurae | reverse complement strand
GAGGGATCTTTATTTGTATTTATGTTTTGGTTTGCTTCCACCTGTTTATATTGTTATTTGCCTACTCTTGTTTAGTTTCTACCCTCAGACCCATTACTAGTTGTTCCGGGTTACGGGTTGGCTTACCTGCTGGTGGGTTATAGTAGGTGCCATCATGACTTGAGAAATCGGGTCGTGACACATTATCACTTCTAATGGATTTAACAACATAATTAAATTGAGTCTCGACTAAAGTAAAGAATTTTTTCAACATAACACAAACATCACTCTTGGCTTTTATTAGAAAGATCCAATACATCCTAGTACAATCATCAACTATAGTAACAAAAAATATGTTACAATCATATGTAAGGGTTTTGAAAATACCCCAAACAACTATATGTAACAACTGAAATGGAATAGAAGATATGGAAGTGCTTTGTGGAAAAGGTAGTCTATGTTGCTTAGCTAGAGGACAAATGGTGCAGTTGTAGACATTTTGGGAACATGTATTAGTAGGAAAAACAAGGGCATGTGCTAAAACACTGGATGATGTGTGTCCTAATCTTTACTGCTACAAGTGAATTTGAGATTCTGCTGAGGAAGTATCAGCATGTGTTAGATGTGTTTGACATTGTGTGTCTTTGGAACTAATGAAGTTATGTGTAGGGATATGATAGAGCCCATCATTCTCTCTACCAATCAGCTTCACTTGCCCACTGAAGAGGTCCTGAATGACAACAAAGTCAGGAAAGAAAGACACAACACATTGTAGTTCTTTAGTATTTTTTGAAAGTGATAGCAAATTGAACTAAAAAAATAGGAATAAGGAGGACATTATTGATAGTATCTTGTGGATTCAAACTACTTGAACCAGTGTGTGTGATAAGAGTAGTAGTACTATTGGGCAATTGTACAATCCTAGGTTTATTTAGTGAAAGTGGATGTTTATGAACAAGCGTATCAACATAGGTTGTCATGTGATTTGTTGCACCTGAGTCTATAATCCAGCCATTATGTGCAGAGTGACTTGTGAGGGCAGTTGCATTACTTGCTGAAGGATATTCCTGAGCTAAATTGGCACTTGAATGAGAATTAGATGCTCTTTCAGTGCCTCTATGTACATTAGTCTGACCAAGTAGTTAAAATCTGACTGTATTGCTCATGTAGCACAATCATACGTTTGTGGTAATCAGATTGATCAGTCTGGATAGTTCCCCTGACATATCCTTCACTTTCACCATGATTCCCTGCACTTGTACTCTTGTTGTAATCCAGATCTCCTGCAGACCTATGGTTGTGTCCAAAATCACTAACCACATTGTTGGTTGGTTGATATTGTCTCCTTTCATTATGAGGTCTTCCCCTTCCAGTGTTAGGAGAGTATTTCCCTTTCTTCTTCCTTTCATACCCAGGAGGATATCCATGAAGCTGATAACATATAGCCTGGGTATGACCTGTGCGTTTGCAGTAATCACAAAAGGCATTTGGATCATAGGTAAAGGTGTGAGGTGGTCTTGATCTAAACACTAATGGTGTTGGATTTTGATTAGTGAATAGTGCATTCAACTCAGACGAACTAGCAGATGATTGTGAAATAGTGTATTGGCTTTCCCTTTCAATCAGCATAGAATAGGTTTTATTGAGTGAGAGTAATGGCATTATCATCAGAATTCACCCCCTAGCTTATTCATAGGACTCATTAAGGTCCATAAGGAACTGCAATGATTTCTGGTTGTGCATAAACATGACAAGCTCCCTTGAATTGGCACAATTACAGCCAAAAACTAGGGTTAAGCTATCAAATTCCATCCACAGTTCACTCAGTCGAGCAAATTAGACTAAGATAGAGCTAGTACCTTTGCTGATGGTGGAAATTTCCTTATGATGCTAAAAGATACGACTTACATCGACCTTATCATATCTTCTCGAAGATCATTCCACACAACAACAACATTTGTAGAGTAGAATATCCATCCAAGCATCTCCTTCGACACACAGTTCATACGCCATGAGAATACAATTGCATTACACCTTTCCCATAGATTCATCAAATTAGGACCACACGCCTCCTTTTTACAGGAACCGTCAATGAATCCAAGCTTGTTACGACCTGGAATTGCATCTTCATGGAGCGACTCCACATAGAGTAATTATCAGCTCCAGTCAATTGAATTGAGCTGAGAAAAACTCCAAAATTGTCAATAGTATGCAGAAAAAAAGGATAATTCTGGCTCAGCTTCTCAGGTAACTCGTTTCAACAGTCGACATAGCTTCACCAGATGTGAGATGAGTAGCACAAGTAGTGTGTGTTAGATCAGAAAGTAATTACGACAGTAATTGATATGCTCTGATACCATGTTAGATATCTTGTGTTGACACCCAGTTTTGACCGACCTTTAGCAATTTTAGGAATGCTATTTGATTAAATACGTATTTCTTGAAAATATTTCGAGTTTAAAATTTTAATCGATTTTGTCTAAAAATTATATATTTTAGTATGCATGCTTTATAAATTTTAATAAAATATTTTAAAAATTATTAGTAAAACTCAAAATAATTATTTTATTTCAAATGTTTTAAAAGTTTAAGTGATTTTTATTATATAAAATGTTATAATATGTGTAATACTTTAATTGGATAGCATTTCTTTAATTTTCCTCAAAATCATTTAAATTGTAGCCTTTTTTATTCTAATTCATTCCAATTCTAGCCTATTCAATTCCAATTTTATTTCAATTATAGCCACTTTGTATTTCAATTCTAACCAATTTTTATTTCAATTTTGGCCATTCCAATTCAACACTCAAGACCCATTCATTTTAATCTCGTCCGTCCATCTTCAAATTAAATCCTAGATCAAATCTTAGCCGCTTATCTAATTCTAATCCAACGGTCCCAAATTCTTTCCTATTCTAACCTAAAAAGACCTAAACCTCTATTCATTTTTTTTCCCTCAACAGATCAACCGCCTCTCCCTCTCAACCCACCGGCGATGGCGAGTCTCCGACGAGAACCAGAGGAGAGGGAGGCCGATCTTCTCTCCTCTTCTCCCTCGCCCCGTCTCTTTTTCTCTGGGCAGCAGCAACCGGAGCAGTGCTCCGACCAGCGACAGCAGCGCCTGGCGAGGCGCATGACAGCAGTAGCGACTGCTCCAAGCAGCCAGGCGAAGCCATCGACTCCACCGGACAGCAACCAGCGACGACCCACGACAACAATGTCAACGACTCCAGCGAAACCAGCAGCTCGGCGAGGCCACCACGAAAACAACGACAGCAGCTCCGGACCAGCGAGGCAGCAAGCTCCGGCGAGGCTCAAAGTTCTGGAATTTTTCCACCAAGACGGATCTAGACAGATCCGTCCAGGTTTGTATTTGTTTAATTATTATCCGTCTTCTTACAATTAGCGTAAATTTGAGTATGATTTTCTGTTATCTTTTGTGAATATATATTCAAAATCGATAATAGTTATTAATCTTGGTTTAAACATGATGTTTGAGTTTCCTGATTATTGAGTTGATTCAAATACTGCCAAAGCTTTCATGTTGTGCTATATGCTTGATTTTTATTTGATGTTAGTGGTCGATTATGACTGAAATTGATAGCTTTTGAACCTGCACCTGTTTCAACTTGAGATCGTTTAGACATCGTTTGGAGGTTCACTAATTTATTGCATAAGTTTGTCTCCAAAATCTGCCCGTTAATATCTAAGTTTGATCTTCGCATATTTTTCCTTCCTTAATTGATAATTTGTGAATATAGCTTGCTTAATTATAGAATAGACTATTTCATAATGGATCAATTTGATTACAAAGTTTTTTTTTTTGACAATTCAATATATTTGATTCCGTGATTTTTGTTAGTATATTGTTATTTATGGTTATCCTTGACTGACTTCTATTAGAGGTTTATACATGGTAATTGTAGTGATTATGTTTTATAGGCTTGACGCGTGCTTCACTAATTGAATATGCTCACTAATTAAATGAATCCATGTGAATAAAATTGTGTTGACTTGATTTCGCATATCATTATCTTCTTAGTTTATATCTCTTTGCCTTAATTAAGTGATATAGATTTTCACTGGCTGTATTTGTTAAGTATTGGCTGATTTGGTAAAGGAGGCATTTTATATTCCGGTCTTTTTATTTGGAAAATAGCAACCCATTAATTGATCCCCCTCTCCTTAATTATGGTTTGAACTGATTTCTTACTACTCTATTTTTAGAAATCCCTACCGATTTTGTGAATAATTTGGATGATTTCAGTTTTTCTCCAGATTTGGTAAGAGTAATTAAATTATTAAATTTGATTGGATTTCTTTGAATAAGGAAAATACATTATAATTGAGCCCTCTAATTTATTCCTTTCCTTTATTGTATGCCCTCTTACTCACTATAAAAAGAGACCCCCCCCCCTTTTCATTTATTGATCACGGTTGAACACACACTCTCACATCCTGAGCACTACTTACACTAGAATACTTTAAAAGAAAAGAATATTGCTCTCTACTCTTTAAAATAATTAAGTTTTCCGGTAAACAAAAGCTCTTCTATACTTGCTATTTTGTTGTGTACGGGTCGGTTGTGGGATTAAGTGTGGATCTTCATTGCTGATTTCTTGTACTGCATAACTGGTTAGTATCTTTTATACATGTTCAGTTCCTGTTCTACATCATCTTAGCTATCTTGAGTCCCAAAATTGAGTATTAATAAATATAAGGAAGCATCTGGGTCAGTTTTCTCCTCCCTCTATTATGTGTGATTTTATATTTTTGTTTGGATGAGTTGCTTGTGCGAATTTGGTGTATTCTCTATTCTCTGAGTTGTTTTATAATTAATGTTGTAGAAGTGTGATTTTATATGTTATATCCACCTATTCCTCCACTTTGATTTAGCAGGTTGAATTTATTTTCGGGAGTCTGAAGAGTTGCATGGGATGGGCCATTGGACAAGATATAATTTTATTCACAATATTTGTATTATTTGCTATTTTGGTGCTGTAATAATCTTGTAGCAACGCTCTAACTCTAGTATATATATGAAATCTATTTGGGGGGATTCTCTAAAGGGGGAGGGGAATTACGTGCTAATTGTTATTTTATCGCAAACTCACTTGTTGATAGAAAACATGCCTATAGGATTGTGTTTTGATGAAATCGTTCCTATTCTAATAGTTTCACTCAAGATCGGTCTAAAAATAAAATAAGTTACTCGTCACTAATCATCCACTTTTAGTGTTGAATTTGATCATGTAATTAAATACTTTAACGGTCCATTATAATGTGCTTTAGTCAACTTATATGATCACCTTCTTAAATTAATAATAACTAAAGTAATGTATGGCTACTCCTTGCTTCACTTACTCAATTTAATCTACTCGATATAATAAAATGAATAAATGTGTGATTATTGTCTTAATTTGTTTTTGTATTAAAATAATTCTGCCATTTTTAGGTATGATGACAGTAGGTTTTAATTAATTTTAAATATATTATTCAAGTGTAGCATTTATGCATATAGGTTTAAATAGTTATATTGTATACCTAAGTTTAGAAGTTAATTTATGCACCACGCTTAGAAAAGTATGCCTATAGGACTCGATAAATAAAATCAATGTCATTTAACCATAAATTAATTTCCAGCACGTTAAAATCTGAAATGTCTTAAATAAAATATGCCCCGACTGTCATTGTTAATCTGCTAATAATATTTTCGGCATGTTTAATTAACTCAAGGGAGTCTATAATTTTTCAGCATGTTGAACAACTAAATAATTTTCAGCATGTTTAAAAATGAAATCTGTTTAAAATATTTAATCTCTGCATTTAACAAATTGTCTGTCCACTTAAAATCAGCTCCTGCATGTTTTAATCTTAAAAAAACTGCCCTGATTAAATTATTTAATTTCTGCATTTAATCAACTGTTCTACCACTTAAACCCAGCTACTAATAATTTACTGCATCTGCTACTTGCTACCCTAATTCAACTCTGCTTTAAATAATAACCTTTGCATCATAATTTTGCCACTTAAAATATCAACTACTGGATTTCTGCATCTAATAAACTGACTGCTATTTAAAATAAATCTCTGAATTAAAAAATAAGTCTGCTACTGTTCTAAATAAGTCTGCATTTTGCTATACTTTCTGCTCTCCCTAATTAAATGTTATGTTGCCATTGCATGTTTGTATGCACACACTTAAGCATGAGACCTTTTCACCTTACTTGTGTTTGCTAGCATGTTAATAATCTAATCTAGAGGCCAACATGAGATTTACGTGCTAAATGCTCGTCCAACTTGTTTGACTTGGTGTCTAGGTGGGCCTATTAGGAGTTTATTTCAGTCTAAATCTTTCCTAATAGTAGTTCAATGCCTCTTGGACCTTAAGCGGGGACGTTAGACACCTTTTAGAGATGAAAGCATGCGGTGGTGGGGTATGGTTAGTTTAGGCCCTATGGATATGATGACATCGACTCAGGCTTAAAGCGACAAACCTTGGTTTGTCTGTCCCTACACGGAAGCCTATCGAGAAAAAAAATCAAAAAAAATCGAGTGCTGATCCTAAAGTCCTTCAGAGTCTCCCCTCCCTTTTTCCCCTTTTTATTTGTTTATAATTATAATTGTTTGGGGTAGCTTAAATAAAATAAAAATTGTTTGCCTATCTACTTGTGCAATTTCTGTCTCCTAGCTTATCTTTTATTTAACTTTTTAATATTTATTTGTTATTATGTTATCACTTAGTCTTGCATGCTTAACTAATTAATTAAAATAATTAAAGTGCCCTTAATTGTTTGATATTATGTTATCACTTAGATTACATTGTTTAATTAATTAAATAAATAAATGAAGTAATCTTAATTGTATTATGTTATCACCTAGTTTTTGCATGCTTAATTAATTTAAATAAATAAATTGATCTTAATTGCTTAATGTTAGTTATCACCTAGCAAGCATGTTTAATAAATAACCAAATAAATGAAGTGACTTTATTTGCTACTTGTAACCCCCATATAAAATGCATGAGATACGGCCGGGACCCACATTTATGGACCTCGAGGGATGCCTAACACCTTCCCCTCGAGGTAATTTGAACCCTTACCCTGATCTCTGGTCCGTTGACCTTAGTTAGACTTAGCTAGGTTAGATAGGTGCCCTAACGCGTCTTAATTCGTTAGGTGGCGACTCTTCAACCACTCAAAAAGCCCAAAAGAGTTGTTAGGTCGTGCACCAAAACCTGTTTTGCACCAAAACCCATTTTGCGAAAAACGGGGCGCGACACTTGTAGAATAGTTTCTTTTCAATCAGGAATGTTCTATAGAGAATGAAAATGAGCTTCATTAATCAAAACAGTAATACAAGTTAAGAGGTTAAAATATTGTTGTAACTAACATAACTAACTTTTGCTAATTAGACCTCTAACTCCTATTAATTACATACAAATCCTTACTAATTACATAGAGGTCCTTGTTGTCTTATGCAATCCCTTCTTCATTACACTGCAACCATATTTGCAAATGAATGAATGAAGAGCAAACTATAGCTAGCAGAATTAAGATTAATGTGTATGTATGGTGATTTATTTCATGGAGAAAGGATCTTATATTTATAAGTCCCCCAAGTACACTTGTGCCAATTAAATAATTATTAATTAATTACGAAAATTATTTGGATGAACACTATGCCCATTACCTCCACCTATGCATATATTAATGAAGTTTAGCATGTAAGATATCTTTTTGCTAAACATAAAAATCATGAAAAGATACGATCAAATTATTAATTAACGGCTGAAGGAAATAAATTAATGTTGCTCAGCTTATGCTTAATTAATTAAGAGTAACTGTGACAACTTGAGTTCTTTCTTAAAATTTGTACTTTTCTTACACTCATAATGTTTAATGGGAAAAGGTATAAATTCCCCCTTAAGCTTGTTCCCAAAAGTCACTTACACGCTTAAACTATCATGGTGACCTATTACACACTTATACAACTCAAAAGTGAATTTTTTTTACCCCTAAAACTGACATGGCAAAATAAATAAATAAAAATAAAACAGAGGTGTGTCAGTTTGAAATTAAAGTAAAAAAAAGAATTAGAATTCTTTTTTCACCCCCACACCTTTTCTTCTTCACCCCCCACTTATTATCCTCTTCTTCTTCAATCTTTATTTTCATCACACTTCTTTATTTTTCATCACAATCTCAAGCACAAATTTTTTTTGATTCGCAATTAGGTTAATTTCTATAAATCTGTTAGTGAATAATTATATTTTATCTAGAAAAGTTTTGGTTGATTTTTTTTATCTAATTCTTTTTTTTTTTACTTTGTTAAAGAAATTTTGGTTGTTAACCACTTTTGGGTTTGGTGGTGATAACAACTTTATGGGTTTGGTGGTGATGGATGGCAGGTGACAAAAATTAAAAGAGGTAATTGAAGGTGGTAAAGAAGAAAAAATTGATATTGATAATGGTGGTGGTGGTATTTGATTGTGGGTGACAAAGAAGAAGAAGAACCAGATGTGATATAGTGATGGCGAAGAACAAAGAATTGATAGTGAAGGTGGTCGGATATGATTTTCCGGTGAGATGAAAATTGAAATGGGTGGATTTAGTGATGAAGAAGATATATTTATTAGAGAATTAAAATAATTAATTAGAGTAAAATATAGTTAACAAAAAAAGTTAATTAATAAAGAAAAGAAAAGAAAAGAAAAAATTATAATTGCTGACATGACACTGACGTAGCGCTGATGTGGCAGCGAGTGTAATACACCACATACTGTGAGAGTGGTGTTACATGTCTCGGGGTGGTAATAAATTCCCTTTTGAGTTGTAAAGGTGTGGTATACGTTACTCTGATAGTTTAAGCGTGTAACAGACTTTTTGGGACAAGTTTGGAGGGGTGGAGGGGAATCTATGTTTTCCCCAATGTTTAATTACAATGACATCTTGTTGATCTAACAATCATAAAAATATCAGATGGGATCGATATAATATTTTCATATTTAATTAGAGATTTTAGATTCGAATCGATTTTGTGAATGAAAAAAGATATATATACAAAACACTTATTTTTTTAGTAGGCCTTATTTTGATGAGGAACCAGTTGAAAAAAATTACGTAAAATGAACATTATATCAGTTGAAATGAGAAAAGGTCAAAATATTCTTAAACTATGTGAAATTGAACGAAAATGTCTTCAATTCATTTTCTTGCCCATTATTAACACTGTTTTTTTAATTGCATCTAGCGCATTTGACAAATAAGATAGAAAGAAAAAAAGATCTCCAATTAATATTTATGGTTGCACAATTTGAAGCCAGAGGCGGACCCATGTGTGCCCTCGACGGTGCACGTGCACCCAAACCATTTGGCTGAGCTGGTTTAGATACCTCATACTTTGAGGTGAGAGATTGGGTTCAAATCCCATTTACTATGTTTCCTGAAATTTAAAAATAACGAATAAAATAAGGGGAAGACTAGTTTTGAACTTGCAACCTCATGGTGTAAAGTGAAATTTAAAACCACCAATCCACAAATCAAACTTTATTTTGCAAGGCCATTTAGTTCATATATATACGTTAGTATATTAGTTTTATATTTTTATGTTTTAAAAAAAATATATGAATCGGCATTGGATGACATGCTTTAACTAACGTGCATTAGTCATTGGTGATTCACCCATTGTCTTCAAATCCTGGGTTTGCCTCTGTTTGCAGCTCACATGGCACTACAAATAGGTATACAATCCCTACAACAAAAATAGTGTAACTTTTAGCGGCAATTAGTAAATATATATACACATTAATAAAGAATGTTAAAAAAAAGTATTAGAAAACAAGTATTAGTCATAGACATTTATTTTAAAACCAATGTTAGTGCAGGGAATTTTATAATGCATCTGTGATCCTGAGAGAGGATCTCAATGAATTTTTTTATCATGTTAGAAGCACAACCAACAAAAGATATGTGAGACTCCATTAACTTTTTGACACGTGGATAAGCGGGTCATTTGTCTACTTTAAAGCTAAAACAAAATAACAAAAAGTACAATAACATTTATAATTGATATACTATATCCCATCAGAAATAATTATTTCACAGAATAATTATAAATATGATTGTGGGTCCACTTTTTTATACTTGTTGAATCTTCATTTATATCAAATAATACTTTTTTGAATTTTCTACGTAATGTTATTTCATAAATCAAATAATGGTCTTGTTAATTTTATTAAAAAATCAAAATTATATATTTTGATATTCAAATTGAATTTGTATTTTTTTAAATAAAAAAATTAGCGTTTTTACTGATGTTTAGAAAAAAAGTTGACATCCATGTTGATGCTGGAAAGAAATAAAAAATTAGTTTTCCGATCTTGATTCTCTCGCTAAATCTAACAATATTTAATTAAAATAAATTATTATTTCACAAATTTAACAAAAATGATACAATATTTTAAAAATTAAAATAAAATAAATGTACTCCAGTGAATGTTTTAAATACTATTTTATTAAAAAAAGTAATGGTGATAAAAATAAAAATATAAACACTATTAAATCTTACATTCTACATCAACTTAAATCTTATACAAATTGGATTAACAAAATATTATTAGGATAATGATACTTTTTTAAAACTTTTTTTTTAGTAGTGATACTTTGTTTTAAACAAACATATCCGCAATAACATTAATATAATGAACTTCTTTTTACTTGTCTTCCAAAGTTCTAATTTTAAAAAGGGTAACAATCAACATTTCAGGTCGTAACAATCAAAATAGGATGATTACATTTAAAATCACAATAATTACAGAAAAAAAAATTCAAAAAAAAAAGAAAAAAAGAACATGATTACACAGAAAAGAATTATCATATTATAATAAATTCGCCAAACTTATAACATACAACTACAACAACAATAACATACTCAATATAATCCCACAAATGAACATAATATTAATAATCAAAAGAAGAAGAAGCAGCAAACACACATAATTTTTCTTTCATTTTTTTTTGTATTTGTTCAACTTAATTTACCGGATAAATATACTTTCTCTCTTGTTATAATTGTAGCTAGTTCTTGCTTTAAAATAGATAAATGACTCACTTATCCATTGTCAAAAAATTAATGAAGTCTGACACACCTTTTGTTGGTTATGCCTTTATGATAAAAAAAATTTGTATCTCAATCACAAGAGAAGAATCACAATTACGATAGACATCAACTACGACACGCTAGTGATTAAAATATAGATATTAGCTTTGTGATAAATTGATAATATAGTTTAAGCCAATAATAACAATAAAATATTAACCTTGCACTAAGTTGAAAAATGCATATCTTGTACATATATTCTTGTATATTTAGTTTCGATATTAGTAGATCAAATCCCATTAATTGGGGATCACAATTTCTTACCTAAAGCTAGGCTAGATTGTATCAAGCTGTATATATATCAGATTGTGAATAAAGAAAATCACTTCAGCAAAATATATTGTTCTCTTCTTTTTCAAGATGGTATTAGAGCTTAATCAATCCAAAAGTCCAAACACTAGCAATAAGAGTAACAATATGAATTCATCAAATTCATATTTTCTTCAACATTCAGATCATCCCAGCCTCATGCTTGTTCCAATCAAGTTGAATGGGATCAATTATCCATCCTGGAGAAAATCAATGATACATGTTCTCACAGCCAAAAACAAACTATCTTTTATCGATGGATCAATTGAACCTCCGTCGAAAATAGATAAGCCAACATAGTATGCGTTGTGGAATCAATGCAATAGTATGATTTTATCATGGCTTGCTCACTCGGTGGAACTGAATCTAGCTAAAGGAGTCATCCATGCCAAGACGGCTCACCAAGTATGGCAAGATCTTAAAGATCAATTTTCTCAAAAGAATGCACCAGCAATATATCAGATTCAAAAATCATTGGCTTCACTCTCACAAGGTAACATGAACATTTCTTCCTATTTCACAAAACTCAAAGGTCTTTGGGATGAGTTAGTTACATTTCGAACATTTTCCACTTACAATCAAATTAAAGCACACACCGATCAAATTGAAGAAGACCGTGTAATGCAATTTCTAATGGGTCTTAATGATATCTATAATGTTGTTCGATATAATATTCTCATGATGTCTCCCCTACCTAATGTACACCAAGCATATTCACTTGTTATTCAAGAGGAAACACAGAGACAAATGACGTCGGAATCAACAGAAAGTTTCTCTATTGCGGTTGTAGTTCAAAGGCGTACCAATAGTTTTTTCAACAAATCCAAGGATAAGCATTGTGAGCATTGCAATCAAGAAGGACACACAATTGAGAATTGTCGCACTTTGAAATTTCATTGCAAGCATTGCAATATAAAAGGTCAAACATAGGATAGATGTAAGTTTATAAATGGCACTTGGTCTCTCAACAACTTAGAAAACCAAAATAATCGACAACAACGCAAATCTCAGGGTAACCCTTCTCATGTTGCTAATGTAATAGACACTCATCAATCTAAGAATGAGATTCACTCGCAAGATACCAATGGTTCACATGGATTTTCAGCAGAACAACTCTGATAGATTGCTCAGGCAGTAAGTTTGTTCACGCAAAATAATAGTTCTGCTGGTAATAGCGACGCCTATGCAAATGCAGCAGGTTTATCTCTTTTTCATAATGTTTCAATTAATTATGCATTCACTAGGCCATGGATCTTGGACAACGAAGCAACTGATCACATTACTTCCTATTCCACATTCTTCACTCAAACAAAATCTCCATCTATACCCATTGTCAATTTACCCAATGGGACACCAGTATCAATTCATTCCACTGGAACAATACCGTTTAACTCATATATTGCCTTAAACAATGTTTTACATGTTCCATCTTTTCGATTAAATTTAAAGTATGTTAGCAAACTCACTAATGACTTAAATTGTTGTGCCCTTATGTTTCCCACTTTTTTTGTATTACATGGCTTGGCTACGGGGAAGATGATTGGCTCGGGTAAACATCATGCTGGTCTATATTACATGTCATCAGTACAGAAACCACCCATTTCTCATCAAGTTTCACAACCAAAAGATTTATGGCACATGCGTCTAGGACATCACCTTCTCGCCTTAGATTAATTCTCCACTATTACCTTCTCGTAATGTTTCCTTTGATAATAATTTTGATGTTTGTCCTTTGGCTAAACAAACACGTCCTGCATTTCTGTTGAGTAACATATCTACTCGTTCTCCACAAGACCCTCACTTCCAAGACTGGACGGTTACCTTCAAAAAAGAGGAAAGAGGGAAAGGCCCATTTGACTTATTACATTGCGATATTTGGGGTCCACATCAAGTACCTACTGATTCAGGGGCTCGTTTCTTTCTTACTATCGTAGATGATTTTACAAGATGTACTTGGTTATTTCTTATGAAATACAAGTCTGAAACTTCTCATATTTTGCTATCCTTTATATCATTTACTAAAAACCAATTTCATGCTTCAGTTAAGAAAATTAGGACAGACAATGGAAAAGAATTTGAACCAATGAATTTTTTTTCACTCTCCAACTTGAGGGGGAGTGTTGAGAAATACATATCTTGTACATATATTCTTGTATATTTAGTTTCCATATTAGTAGATCAAATTTCATTAATTGGGGATCACTATTTCTTACCTAAAGCTAGGCTAGATTAATTTGTATCAAGCTGTATATATATCAGATTGTGAATAAAGAAAATCACTTCGGCAAAATATATTGTTCTCTTCTTTTTCAAGAAAACATCCTTTAAAATTGTTTTTCACTTTTAAACTTAAAAAATTAGGAGATTCAAATTTCGAGCTACAAATTTCTTACATTACATTGATATATAAGTCAAAGCTCATCAATCAAATCAAAAAGAAATATCTCTTAATTATTTTTTCAATGGACACAACATTTTCAATATACTCCTTTCTTCACTCTTCATACCCGCAACAATATATGCAGTGATAACACCTTAGTACTCTCTCACCCAAAATTTCAATACCTATTATGTCAACTTAAAAGAGATAAATTTGATTAAAGGTAAATTAAAAAAAAAAATACTTCTTGATAATATTTATTATAAATAAAATAATGACAATTATTTTTGGAACCTACTTGTTATATAGTGAAAGTGAAATCTCTTTATGGCTATATTATTTGATCAAATATTATATTTTTTTTAGCTCACATGATAAAATGTCATTATAGAATATATATATAGTATACCATAACATGTAAAGTTGGTTTTTAAAAATGTTAATTGTAATAATGAAATGTACTTATATATTTAGATTAATGGTTGTTATAAAAAGGTATTACTCATATATATAAGTTCTATAAAAAGTGGAGTACTAGATATGGGAGCTCGTGCATGACACAATCATAATATATATTATTTTTTATCTTAATTTATGTGATATGAATAAAATTTGGAGAGTTAATCATTTTTTATATGATTTAAATATTTTAAATTATTAATTATTATGATATATAATATTTTTTACATAATTTTTAAGCAATATAGTGAAGAGTAGTCTTATATTATTTGTAGAAAATAAATGAAGATGAATTTCACGCTAGAAAGTTAAATAGTTGATTTGATTATTTTTCAAGTTAAGCACATGGTACATGCTATTTCACTTCTCAAATACTTTCTTTTAAGGCGAAATGGTCTGATGGACCCCTATACTTGTCCGAGTTTGTATTATGGACCATTCTACTTAATCATTTACCAATTGAACTCTTAAACTCAATAAAACACAATATATCAAATCCCTTTGACCATTGACCAAGCTTATGTGGCAATAAAATGGCTGAGTTGGTGAGAGAGTGTGACTACACGCATCTAAAGGCAAGTGAACATCATATTTAAACTTAAAATAATAATAATAATAATAATAATAATAATAAAAATAAATTTAAAAATCCACTTTTTCGCTGCCATCCCCATCCCTGCCCCCAACGACTTTTTCTTTCTTCTCCACACCTATGGTCATCTTGATCTTTAACAGATATTTGGCATTGGGAGAGAGTGGCATTGGTTGATTTTATGGCAATGCTCGCTGGAGTCCATTGATTTTGCAGTGGAGTGAGAGAGAGAAAGGTGACACTGATACCTTTTCACTAGAACGGGAGGCGACGAGGGTGTTTGTTGATAGATGGAGAGCACGGAGAGGAGAGGTTGTCGTTGATGATTCGCAGGGGGTCACCGGTGGTGTGGCGGCTTAGGGTTGTTGATTTTGTGGTGGTTGGAGAATGAGGAAAGGAAAATAGTGAGGGTTTGCGATGGAGATAGAGACGATAAAGGAGAAAGTACAGGTCTCACCGGTGAGAAGAGCGGTGGTGCGGCGACATTCGCCGGTGGATTTTGGATGTTACGCGGTTGCAACCGGAGTGGAGGCGTGGAGTCCTAATTTTTTCTTAAATAATCAATTTAAAATTTATTAATTTACCTTTTATTTAATAAAATTTTGATTAATAATTGTCCAAAAAGAAATTATTATAAAAAATAAAAAATGATGTGGCAAAATTTATCTTACATGAAATGTGACATCAGCGCGATTGAGAGTCACGATGAGTTGAAAGGGTTCAACATGTTGAGTTTAAATGAGTTCGGGGGTTCAGATGACAAATGGATAAGTAGAAGGGTTCACAATACAAACGAGTACAAGTATGAGGGTTCACTAGACCATTTAGCCTTCTTTTAATAATATCACTTTTTTTTTTTATGTCTAAACATATTATTTTTTCTTCCAGAATTTTCATATGTTTTAAAATAAAATTCATGTCTAAACACATATTCAACTTATATATACATATATGTATACATATTTTTATTTTTTATTTTAAAAAAAACGAAACTTAAATTGGGTTCAAGCACACTTGGCTGCTCGACCAAAGAAAATACATATGAAAAATAACTTGGGATGAATAGTATTTATAATCAGGGACGGACCCATGTGTTGAGGTTTGGGTGCTTGAGCACCCATTAACCCCGACGAAAACTTTGTATATGTATATAGAAAATACTGAAAATGTTATATAACATATTCCTCAGCATGCCCATTAAACAAAGCATCCCGTGAGTGTGTTGGTTCCAAAGTTGAGTTCTTATGTCATCATGCCCTCCAACTAGGGTTTGAATCTTGGTAAAACTTATCTTTTTATTGAAAAAACGTAAACTAAACTTCTTCATAATTTTTAACTACTTTTTATACCTTTTCAGTGTTGAATTTTATTTTTCTTGGCTAGCAACTTTATGATGAGCACTCACATCATTAGATTCTGAATCCGCCATTATTTCTAATGTCGTTTTTTTTAGAATTAACGTCTATCTATTTTAAATAGAAGTTTGTTTTCTAGGAAATTTCAGGTAAAAAATAGGTCAATCTTTAATTATGTTTTCTTTTTCTATAGTTATATGAATATCCTCAATAGCCTATACGTATTTTAGGGAAATACAAACAAAATTTAATTAGAAGAGCTTTTGGCATTTAGGAATGGTTTCAATCTATTTTACTTGAGTAACTTAAAACGGCCGCGAGAGGGAAAGGGGAGTTTTCCGGCGAGACATGGACGTACTGTTCAATTCAATTGACGTTAGAGATCTACTCTCGTCGCCGGACATCGACGATGTAAACTCACCGTTATCTGCTCCAGATCTCCGTCTTCTCATCGACCGTCTACAACTTCGTTCCGTCGATATAAAATCCAAAGTCCGGCAATACATTCTCTCACATTACTCCGAATTTTCCACACTCTTTTCTCAGTGTTCCGACGTCGTTTTAAAATCTGAAAATCTATCTTCTCAAGTATCCGACTTGATTCAACTCATCTCGGATCATCCAGTTGAAGCTCAAACCAAAGCTGTAATTGATGAAATTCTGGTAAAAAATAGAGAGGTGAAGGAAAAGAGGGAATTGTTTGGGTTACTTGATGTGATTTTGGAATTAAGTGATAGACTGAGGTTTGTGAAGGAAGAGATTAAGGTAGGGAGAGTTGAACAAGCGGCTGAAGCCTTAAGGGAGTTAAAGGCAGTGTTGGTTACGAGTAATGATGAGGAAAAGCAGCCTTTGGCTTACGGATTGTTGAAGGATGAGTGGACTGAGTGTTTTGAGGAGGTAGCATTTCAATACTATTTTCGTATATGATTTTTTAATTGCTAAGATGATTATAGGAAGTGAATTCGTTTTGAACATCTACTGTAGAAATTGAGGCTTATTTGTGAATTGTCATTGTTTTTGTTGAAGCTTTTTTGGTGAATATTTGGCCTTTTATTTATTGAAGATATGTTGTAGATAATAAATACGTAAGTTTTTTACTGAAAATTTGTTGGAGAATTGATTAAAAATCAAGTCTTTTTATTCAGGAGTAGTGGTTTTTATGTCCATATGGAGATGCATTGGAGTATGAGATATAAAAATATAGACTAATCAAGAAGATGCAAATAGTACACAAAGGTGTAAGATCAAAAGGATGTGTGTTAGCTCCTTTACAGTGAGTCCTATACTAAAGATAAGGAGCTAACAAAATCCAAAAAGTTGTCTGGGGAATTTACAGGGAACAAATTACTCCAGCTATACAACAAATTAAGACACTTAGCCTTGAGACTGTGATTAGGAGTTGCTATTCCATCAAAACATCTATGGCTCCTTCCTATCAAAACACACCAAAAAATACAAGCAGGGACCATTTTCCAGATTTTCCTGATGGCTCAATCAACTTTCCAAGTACTCCAGCATATGTAAGCATCCTTAATGCTCTCAGGCATGACCCAACTGAGCCCAAAAACTGAAAAGGACATATTCCAGATATCTGTAGCAACTGAGCAGTGTAGTAGTAGGTGACTGTTAGTTTCTATACATTGTTTGCACATGTAGCATTGTCGACAACGTGCATTTTTCCTTCTGTTGAGATTATCTTGAGTCGGACATGCTTCGTAGAGTGCTGTCCAAGTGAAGCAAATCACCTTCGGGGGTAATTTTGTTTTCCAAATTAATTTCCATGGACAGCTTTCCACCATCTCATTCTGGGCACAAAGAGTTGAGTAGCCTGCTTTGACAGAGTATAAACCATCAACTTTGTTTCCCCATGTTAATCTATCTGAAGTCCGATATTGGCTGTGCAATTCTCCAACCTTTCCAGTAGATTGAGTATATCATCAAGCTCCCAATCTTGTAAATTGTTTCTAAACAGTGGGGTCCAAGTGCTGCCTGTTCTATTTTGTGACATTGTGAAATCTGGATTGCTAGAGATTAGAAAAAGATTGGGATAAGCAATTTGAAGAGTTGTATTCCCCAGCCATGTCTTTCCAGAACTTGATATTGGTCCCATTACCAACCCGTAGTATGTTGTGTGACCGTGTAGAGCTATTTGAGAGTGAAATGGGCCTGAATAGAACTGCATGTATAGAGAAGATTCTTATAGCTAACCTCAAACTAGTTTGTGGCTGTGGCATACATGATTTTGATTTAATTAATGAGATATTTAAATAGTTTACTGGAGCAAGATTTATTATGTCAGTATTCTGCTTTGCTTGCAACAGTAAGAAGAGTGATTTGAATTGCCCATTTTTAAATAAGCCTGTATAGGTAGGAACAGATACGGAAGATTCTTATAGCGGACACCACCTTTCGAATTGAGGGATAGTTGATTGATATAGAAGTTCATCAGAGCCTCTAAATCAGGTGTGGTGCAGTTGTGTCCCCTGTTGTTTTTAACATCTAACTGTGGCGGGCTGGCAGCAAGGGAACCTCTTTAAATTTTCTGGTTTCCAAATCAGTCTTGCCACCATCTTTTTTCTTCCGTTCCGCAATGAATTTGGTAATGAGTTGCTGAAGATTTTTTTTGTTGTGGATCACCAATCAAAAGAAAAAAAGGATTGTGATGTCTATGTCTTGGCGCAATGGTAGAGTTACCGCCTTGTGACCAAGTGGTCATGGGTTCAGGCCATGGAAATAACCTCTTGCAGAAATGCAAGGGAAGCTGCATATGTAAAATCCAATGTGGTCCAGTCCTTCTCCGAAATTTGCGCATAGAGGGGGGTTAATGCACCAGGCTTCTCCTTTATTGTAATGTCTATAATATCTATGTTTATGTGTATGTTTTTTTTCTGTGCTTATTTTGCAAGGTTAAGTGCTCTGTGAGTGGGGGGTGGGGGGTTAACAGAAGATGATATATTGGTGATCTTTATTTAGTTTCTGTGATTCTTGTTTAGAGGAATTGGATTTGGGTGTGTAGATGCAAGAGGTGCTTTTGCAATTAATGGACAATGCAGTGTGGTTTGAGCAAGAAAACAATATAGTTCACCTGAAGTATCAGTTGAGCATCAGAGGTGTTGATGGGATTGAGCTCCACACAATTTTAAAAGCGATGGATGTGAGTTTGAAATATACCTCTCCATTTCACTTTATGTGAGGATTTCTGATATATATTGATATTTCTGGTAAACTTAGAGCAAATGTGATCAACTTTTTATTCATGTTATTTTCGTTTTTAGGCAGTTGGTATTATGGATTATGGGCTGGCAAAAGTAGCAGATTTGATGATTAAACATGTAATCATGCCAGTGGTGAGTTTTAGGTCAACTATTGTGGTGGAATGGATTAATCAGGAGTCTGGAAATGGTGTCAAGGCAAATCTGAAGATACTTCCATCTGCTGATCCAAATGTAAATGTTTAATTCCGACATTACAGTTTTTCCTCTTGGCTATTTATACATATTCATTTATGCAAAAGCATCACATCAATTTGAATCCAAACATTTTCTATATTGAGTGTTATGTTGTATGGACTCTTCAAAAATGTTACCGCACTTGTGATGGATCCTACAAAAATGCACTACTTTTGGAGGATCTGACCCACATCCGGTGGCATTTTTGAGGAGTCCGAGCAAACATAGATTGGAGGCGCTACTTCTTTGACATTCTGCACTGTTAACTAGAAAAGATGATAATTTTTCCAAAAGTTAAATGATTGTTGTTCGGATAACATAATCCACTCACCTGGACATGGTTGGAGTGATTTCTTCAAAAAAAATTCTAACCTGCTTTGTGTTTTTTGCCTTATATTTGATTTAGGAAGCTGCATGATCTAACCATTTTGTTTTACCTATATAGTGAGAAAAGAAAAAAACAGATCCACCCCCTTATGCTTTGAAATAAACAGGACTCTAATTGCTGTTAAGGTCTTAATATCCATAATAACCGAACTGTGCCTCAACATGCAGGTTGACAGTATTGATGGGGGAAGTATGTACTCTGTTCTTATTGATGTTGTCAAATTTATTAGTAAGTCTTTGTGCTTTGAAAATAGTACATGGATGCTGTGCTTTGGAAAATTAACATGGCCAAGGATGTCAGATTTGATAGTATCCAACTTCCTCTCCAAGGTCCAATTCAATACCTTTACGCTTTAACAAAGGGGTTTCTCTTTGCAATCTGAATTATTACAAGTCATCATTTCATCTGTGCCAGTTATGAATGCTTTTGATATTGTTGAGATCCTTCACAGGGGATTACTTATGATGGACTGTTAACTTTTTTATGTATCCTTGCTAGTACTCATATTACTAAAATATTAAATATATCAGTTGATGTCTTAGTTTGGGTGATTCACACTTCCATGTAGAACCAAGATAGCTCTATGTATTGTATGAAAGGATAGGTAATTGTTAGCAATTTTTGGGTGCCATTTGATTACCTGACTTTTCAAAAGAGTTTTTTGAGAGAAAATTTCAAACATATATATTGTTAAATGAGATCTTTTATTAGATGGATTTAGCTAAAATAGCCGGTAGTTACTCTGAAGAAAGGTAGGAAATATGAGTCAATGTATCTGGCTCAACTTCGGTTAATTTGCTGAAGTGGGCCCTGTTTTGGCTGAAGTGATGTAAATTCTTTTTTTCATTGAAAGATTACAAAAGACCCAATGGGCATAAGTACTTCATTAAGTTGCTCTAGTACGTTTTCTCTTTTCTTGATGTGATAACTATAACTATGCCTCTGACATGTACTTTTTCTATCATATTGGTTAAGTAGAAATTGTTCTCAGTCCCATTTCATCTCCAATGGGTATGAAAAGATGTTAGTGTGACCTATGTTACCTGGGTCCTTTCATTTCCATTGATGTACCCGTGTTGAATGGGTGAGATATGGGTGTAGGTACTTCATACAGATTATTAGAATAAACAAAAGAACTAGCAAATAACTGCACGTACTCCTACTAGATACTTACACCCATGTGAGATCACCCTTAATCAGTCCATATGATATACGATGTAACATATATTTCTGGCTGTCTTTTGCCAGAGATTCTCAACAATGCAGTAAAAAAACAATTTGACAAATCAAGTATTTTAGTGGCATGCTTGTGTGGGTGATTCTCTTTTCCTTAGCATATCATATATCTTAGAAAATTTTGCCATGACTAGCAAAATGTGCATTACTGGACTAATGAAGCATCAAATATGTACTGTTTTTTATTCTTCTGGATAGCACTTGATAACGGAAACAACTGATTAGCATGCATAATTCTCATTGTTGACTAGGCTCTATTATAGTGTTGAATTCACAATTTTGATATTCTTGTTTCAGAAAGTGCCTGATGATGCTTCCAAACTGGCAGACTTTCAGAAAATTGTAAAGTGCACATCTAACTTTGAGGCAAGTTTGAAGGAGTTAATGTTCATTGCTTCCTCTGATGGCAAGGATGAAAGATTGAGCAAATTTGCAGATAATGTGGAGGTTCATTTTGCATCGAGGAAGAAGGTTGAGATTTTGGCTAAGGCAAGAAATCAACTTTTACGGTCTGACTTCCGCCTTCCTGAGGTAAGTACTAACTGTTGTACTTTTGCATTTTAAATTGTCAATGTCTTAGGTTTTGAATGTCTGTAAGCTCTTTCTGCAGGATGGCACTAGGAGAAACTCTAAAGTTAAGGATGATGATAATGCTGAAAGTTCATCTGACCTTGTTGTCGATTTGCTTTTTACATCTGAGAGATGTGTGGTGTCTGAAGCAGCGTCACAGCTAATGAAGTTAGTTCATGGAACCCTCAAGGTCAGTTCACTGAAGCTTAAAGAATCACACAGATTTTTATTTACTTGTGAACAACCAAATTGTTTTACTTTCTCCTCTCTCCCCTCTGTCTTCCTTTGCTTTCCCTTTTAAGCTATCTCAAAGGACAAAGGTTTGCTTACTTTGTTCTTTGCTCATCTTACTATTGATGCCCATCCTTTAGTATGAAGAAGTGTCTTGATATAGAACTTAGATATTTTCAGGTCAAAGTGTTTTATATTTAGCTTCTTTTCCAGCATTGCTGAAAGAGATATAGGAGGGGTGAAATTTTGAAGCGAGAGGTTAATTTGGAATAGCATCAATAACAAAGATTTATCATCCAACCCTCAAAGCTTTCGTCTAGTGGTAAGAGCACGACACATGATGTGTGTCTTAGGCACATGTCACGGGTTTGAACCCTGCCACATACAATAGCCTGTTATTCAAGTGGAGAAGCATAAGGGTCAGGCCTATTATCCACCTAGTTTTAAACATGAGCCACTATTCCTTGGAGTTTTCTTGGTTATCCAGGAAAAGAAGAAGATGATATTGTCCAGTATTTAGTCAATGAAGTCCATGGTTAATCTCTCTTTGATCGTAAACTTTTTGTGACTGGCTCACTTGCATGAGTTCACAGTGTTCATTCTTCTATTTTCTTTCCACCTTGTCTGTATGAGCTGAACAAGAGAAAAGACACCTCGAAAAATTCCCTCTTCTTTTACTATATAACTTGTCACAGTTGTGCACCATCAGCTATCTTGCAGAGATAAAAACATTTCCATTGCCAAGGAAGATTGATCATTCTTGCTGTTTTTTAAAGTTAATATAAGCTTTCCAGTGGCGACTAAAGCAATGTCGTTAACTAGAAGGCTTTTTAGTACTGTTTTATTGAATTTGCTTTATGAAGTATGTTTTTTCCAGAAAAGTTGTTTGGCTGAAGTCATGATCACTTTTTAGGTAGTGCAATAGAAATGGTAAAAATTGGGGTAATTAACCTTAATTACAGAGATTACTAAAAACTGAAGGAAAACAAAAACAAAAGTAAACCAACTTAATTGTTTTGGTGGGAAGAGTTGCCCGGCACCTGTGTTGGTGGGAGGAACCTGATACCCGGTGGAATTAGTCGAGGTGTGCATGCTAGCCCGGATACCACCTCTGTGTACATGAATGATTTTTCTGATGTCATTGAGGACATGGAGCTAATTGATCCACCACTTGAAGGGGGGAACTACACGTGGGCCAGGGGATCCAACCTGGAAGCTGTTTCGAGGATAGACAGAATTATGTACTCCTCTGAATGGGGGGAAAGTTTCTGCAATGTGAAGCAAGAACTACTACCTCGAGTTTGTTCTGACCATGCACCAATTGCACTTAAAAGTGGCCGTTGGAGTCATACAAAATCATATTTCAAATTTGAAGGATGGTGGTTGGAAACCGAGGGTTTTAATGAAAGAATTAAAGATTGGTGGACATCTTTTGAATTCGAAGGGAGGCCTGATTTCATCCTAGCTTCCAAGCTGAAAGCTATGAAGACTAAACTGAAAGACTGGAGTGTAAGCACCTATGGGAACCTGAAAAAAAGAAAGAAGGAAATGCTCAACAGAGTTCATGATTTTGACAAAATTCAACAGTCTAGGCCTTTAACTGAAGGAGAGACTCTTCAAAAAGCAAGTGTGGTAAAGGAGTTTGAAGAGTACGCAAAGAAGGAAGAGATAGCATGGAGACAGAGATCTAGAACTCTGTGGATAAAACAAGGGGACAAAAATACAAAGTTCTTTCAGAGAATGGCAAATGCTCATAAGAGATTCAACCATATTGATAAACTGGTGGTAGAAGATCAAGAACTGGTGGATCCTATAGATATCAAAACAGAAATTATTTCTTTTTATAGGAAGTTGTACAAGGAAAGTGAGAACTGGAGACCATCCTTTAACATGAACCAGTGTCCTTCCATCAGCTTTGAGGAGCAACAAGAACTACAAAAGCCTTTTGAAGAAGAGGAGGTCCTTCTTGGACTTAAAGCTTGTGCTGTAGACAAAGCACCAGGTCCAGATGGATACACAATGGGTTTTTTTGTTAATTGCTGGGAGATAGTGAAGGGGGATTTGATGTCTACTATGCAGAATTTTCACTCCCAGGAGTTTTTTGAAAAGAGCTTTAATGCAACATACATAGCTCTCATCCCAAAAAAGAGTGGTGCAAAGGAATTGAGAGACTTTAGACCAATCAGTTTAATTGGAAGTGTATACAAGTTGATTGCAAAGATTCTCACAGAAAGATTGAAGAAAGTGATGCACAAGCTAGTAGATACTCAACAAATGGCCTTCCTAAGAGGAAGGCAAATAACTGATGCAATCTTAATTGCCAATGAGTGTCTAGACTCGAGAGTGAAGGAAAAGTCCCCAGGAGTCATGTGCAAACTGGACATAGAGAAAGCATATGATCATGTCAATTGGAACTTCCTACTCGAAATCATGCAGAGAATGGGCTTTGGATTGAAATGGATCAGATGGATAAAGTTTTGTATAAGCACTGTTAAATTCTCAGTACTGATAAATGGATCTCCTGAAGGTTTCTTTCCATCAGACAGAGGACTAAGACAAGGTGATCCTCTCTCACCTTTTCTATTCATTATAGTGATGGAAGGCCTAAACAATATGCTAAAGACTGCTCACACTAAAGGGTGGATAAGGGGCTTTAATGTAGCAAATGAGGGGAATCTAA
>JAJOOO010015581.1:0-22995 GCA_029582685.1 Solanum piurae | reverse complement strand
CGAACGACCAAGTGACCGAACTGTCAGTCCCAATAAGTCGTAAATTACTTGGGGTCACTACAGGAACGCTCTAAACGACACAAAGAAGGAAAAACACAGAAATGACCAGGAGGATCATTACATATATGATACTCTGAGATAATATCTTAGATCATTCAGCAAGTCGTAAATGACTTGGGGTCGCTACAAGAACGCTCTAAATGACACACAAAAGGAAAAAACTAGAACTGTGCAGGAGGGTTATTACAAATATCATACTTTGAGATAATATCTTAGATCATTCAACTATTGGTTCTTTCACTCAAAAAGTCATAACTTTTAATTTATAACTTCAAAGTCATTTTACTATAATAGTTTACCAATAAAGTCATTCAACCTATTTGATTAAAAAAATTTGACATGAATTTTTGTTTTAAACCAAAATTGTAAAAAACAAAAAACCCCCCATTTCCCTTCTAATAGTTTACCTATAAAGTCACAATTTTGGTTTTAAATAAAAATGTCATGTCAATAAATTAATTAAATAGGTTGGGTGACTTTGATGATATAAAAGGATATAATATCTCCCAAAAGGCACTCAACTTTAAATAGTTCACTTAGAAAGTCATTCAACTATGAATGATTCACATAGAAAGTCACTTAACTTTATTTTATAACTCAAAAATCACTCAACTTAGACTTGTTTACTTAGAAAGTCACTCAACTTTATTTTTATAACTCAAAAGTCACTCAATTTTTAGTATTTCACTTGAAAAGTCACCCTATCAATTTAAATATGTTTTCATTAAATTTTGTTCAAATGTACTTTTTATTTTAAATTATCTTTTTATAAATAATAAAATACCCATTTTACTTACAGTCTGTTTGGATCATTGTTACCCATTGTTTAATAATGTACTGTATTATATTGTACTCTATTGTACTGTATTGTATGATAGATACAATGTTTGGCTAGACTGTATTATTTATTGTTGTTTAATAACATTTTGATTGTTTGGTTTGAATGTATCGTACTGATATTGTAATTTATAAATTTACTAAAATATCCTTAATTATTCTAGGGTAGGAGGTTTGACTAGAATTAAATAATATAAGGTAAAGGGTAAAAAAATATTATGAAATATTATGTGAGAATATAATTAGAAAAAGAAATTAAGTAACAATGGGAACACACTAAATCGGTTGTTCCATAACATGAGTGTTTCATTGTTACGTAACAACGAAATTTAACAATACAATACAATACATTTTAAGTAACAATAAAAAAAAATCGTAGGTATGGTAACGATACAATACAATACAATGGGTAACAATGATCCAAACAGAGTGTTAGTAAACATGTTTCCAGTGATGAACAAAAAATACTTTTGCTTTAGGAAAATTGGTGGAATAATACATTGGTCCAGTTTGTTCCATTAGTGCTTTGATTAGTTGATCGAGCGATTAATTTCTCTATTAGAGTTTGGAGTATTTTGACATAGTACAATAGTCCTGGCTGTTAGGACCGAAATAAGCAGGCGTAATGCGGAAGCTAGCAAAGAAAACCTCGAAAGACCACGAGCAAGAAGACAAGCGAGAAATATATCAAAAAGACACAAAGAACGTGGTTCGATCAATTGACCTACGTCC
The DNA here is from genome assembly GCA_029582685.1 of Solanum piurae. Lineage (NCBI taxonomy): Eukaryota > Viridiplantae > Streptophyta > Magnoliopsida > Solanales > Solanaceae > Solanum > Solanum piurae. Next base: position 21,366 of record JAJOOO010015581.1, on the reverse strand, counting down.
ACAAAGGAGATGAGAAATCCACTATATAAATATGAGAGTACAAAATATAGAGAGAAATAACCTCAACCAATTCACTCAGAATATATGGGAGGTTCACACAAGTGATAACGTATCAATCTTGTGACCCACAAATTCTCCCTCTAACTAAAACTCTCAAAGCCCTTAAGACTACATTGTGAATGCTGATTAAGTTAGAAGGAACAAGCCTATATTTATAGAGTCCTAAAACCTTTCCTACAAGAAAAGGACTAGTCAAAATATTAGAATATTTTCCTAAAAGGAAAACCTATATATGGTAAGAAATCAGGGCAAATAAAACCCAACAAATCTCCCCCTTGACCTGAATTTTTGACAAAATAAATTTGTTCACCTTCTTTACATAATCTTTAGGATCTTGCATCTCTTCTCCATAATTTCCTTCATCAAATCTATGTCTCGACACAGAGAACCTATCTGAAACAGTTTCTCCAACATAATCTTCATTACTGTCAAAAAAGTTGCGGCTAAAACTACACCCGCCAAGATGAACACTCATCTCTAGCATGGCTTCATCATTGAACCATGGCACTGATACCATTTGTTAGGACCGAAATAAGCAGGTGTAATGTGGAAGCTAGCAAAGCAAACCTCAAAAGACCACGAGCAAGAAGACAAGCGAGAAATATATTAAAAAGACACAAAGATTTAACGTGGTTCGGTCAATTGACCTACGTCCACAAAGGAGATGAGCAATCCACTATATAAATATGAGAATACAAAATATATAGAGAAATAACCTCAATCAATTCACTCAGAATACATGGGAGGTTCACACAAGTGATAACATATCAAGCTTGTGACCCACCAATTCTCCCTCTAACCAAAACTCTCAAAGCCCTTAAGACTACATTGTGAATGCTGATTAATTTAGAAGGAACAAGCCTATATTTATAAAGTTCCAAAACTTTTTCTACAAGAAAAAGATTAGTCAAATCTTAAACTTCTTCCTAAAAGGAAAGAGGAGAATCAATTTGTTGGGGTTTATTTGCCCTAATTTCTTACCATAAATAGGTTTTCCTTTTAGGAAAATATTCTAATATTTTGACTAGTCCTTTTTTTGTAGGAAAGGTTTTAGGACTCTATAAATATAGGCTTGTTCCTTCTAACTTAATTAACATTCACAATGTAGTTCTAGGGTTTTGAGAGTTGCGGTTATGGGGGAGAATTTTGTGTACCTCCTTGTATTCCGAGTGAATTGGTTGAGGTAGTTTCTCTCTATATTTTGTACTCTCATATTTATAGTGGATTGCTCATCTCCTTTGTGGACGTAGGTCGATTGACTGAACCACGTTAAATCTTTGTGTCTTTTGGTGTGTTTCTCGTTTGTCTTCTTACTCATGGTCTTTCGAGGTTTGCTTTTCTAGCTTCCGCATTACACCTACTTGTTTCGATCCTAACACTGGCAACAATTAAAGTTTATAGTATTTTGACAAAATAACAAAAAGAGTCAACGTGTTATACTATGTAAATGAATTTTCAGGTTAATTTAATTTTTCCATTTTACATGAAAGCAACTTTAATAATATAAATTTTTTGAGCTCAAAGGAAGGAATGATTTTTAACTCGCTAACCTACTCTATGTTAACTTTAAACTTATTGCTCATTTTAATTTCGAGCAAAAAGAGAAGGTAATAAGTATTATACCATAGAAAGAAACAAACATGTATCATCACATTAATAATTTTCATAAAAAGAGAAAAACACTAGAAAAAAGAGGGGAAAAAGAATTTTGTCAATATAACTCAAAAATGAGAGAGACGAAAAATATTAGAACAGAAAATGAAAGATTTTTGCCAATTATTGTTGTGCGTTTTTTAAGAAATTTAAAATTAAATAATTAAAGCGGGTTCAATAAAATAATTAAAATGGATATATTACTATTTCTTAAAATTTTAGTTTGAAATAAGAATTATTTAATTTGGCTGGATGATTTTTGGGTTATAAAAATAAAGTTTAGTGACTTTTTGAGTGAAATATCAATAGATGAGTGACTTTTGAGTTATAAAATAGAGCTGAGTGACTTTCTATGTAAACTATTCAAAGTTGAATGACTTTCTGAGTGAACTATTCAAAGTTGAGTGACCATCTGAGATATTATCTCGATATAAAAGAAAGTTGAGTGACTTTGTGTGAAAAGAACTGTTAATTAAATGACTTTATATGAAACGAACCCTTAGTTAAATGACTTTGAGGATAATTGTTAATTGAATGACTTCATATGAAAAGAACCCTTAGTTAAATGACTTTGAGGATATCAAAGAAAGTTGATTGACTTTCTGTGAGAGAAGAACTCTTAATTGGATGACCTTTTGTGAAAAAAATCCTTAGTTAAATGACTTTGAGGTTATAAAAGAATTTTGAGTGACTTTCTGTAAAAAGAATTCTTAATTGATTGACTTTTTGTGAAAGAACCCTTGGTTAAATGACTTTTTATGGAAAATTTGTTTTAATTAAGTGACTTTGATGTTATAAAGAAAGTTGAGTTGAGTGACTTTCTTTGTGAAAAATCAACTCACTCTTTCAATAAAGAATGAGAGTTCAAGTAGATATATAGAACCTTTTTCTTGAAATATGAATTTCATTAGGAAAATATTATAGGGACATAGAATCCTTGACTTCATATATATAAAAAAAACCCGTTATGGAGCTCATTTCTACCTTCCACTTCCATATTTAACTATGAGAAAAAAAGTCAAAAATATCTTTGGACTATGTAAAATTGGATAAAAAATATTTTAAGTTAATAATTTGATCTAAAAATGCCTCTGTCATTAATAAATTTGTCGAAAAATGCACCTACTATTGATTAATGGATCAAAATTTCCCCTTTTCCAATTAAATATATCATTCCATTTCTTTTTACTAGCGAAAATTGTTGTCACATACTTTTCCTATGAATATTTTTTTTACTGGCAAATGCTAATCATATTTCAATTCTAAAAAGATCAATAAGAAATACAAATGAAATTAATGATGGTGTTGTTATGATCTTATATATATGACCAATATTATATTAGTTAAATAGATATAATGTAACATCTCACAAATTGAAATAACTAGGAAGGAGTTCATAATTGGAAATAGTCGTTTTTGGAAATAATGAAAATCTGGAAATTTTGTTAAATTAGAATAAGTTGAGTTTTGGTCAACTTCAAACTTTTATAACTCCTAGATAAAGATGAGTTAGGTGTACTTACAGATATGGTAGGAAAGCACTTGGAATAATATTTCCAACGCCGCCGAGTTTGCGTGATTCCGAGTTCGTATGAGTGAGATATGCCCTTGGGAAGTTGGGCTGTTCGAATAAGGAAAGTCCAATCCGGATTTTGGAAGGGTATTTTAGTCTTTTCCTTACCCAATTGTTTTAATTCGTTTCTTTGAGTTTAATTGGGGTAAATTCAGATTTTAGTCTGTTTAGAAAAGTGAATTTCACGCTAGGGCTTGGAGAAAAGAGAAAAGAGGAGAAAGAAGAAGAGAAATCAAGAATTGTCAAGAACGTTCGAGTTTAGCTTGTGGATTTCGTCAAGGGGTGATCCCTACGAGGTATGTGAGATCACAAAGCATTGGGTTAGTTCACCCACGTGCCAATTGTGATTCAATTCAGCAAAGTTTATTAGATTTGAAAGTAAATTCGTTGAGTTCTTGATGAAGTTCGTTTGAATCCTTGTGGGTTGTATTGTTGGAGTTTTCTTGAGATTGATTCATGTTTTTAGTTGTGTTTTCGAGTAGAATCTGATGTATATTGAGGTTATAAATGATTCTAAATGTTTGGGGTAAGAACCAATTGAGTTTAGAGGGTTTAGAGATGAAAAACGGGAGAAGAAAAATGGTCAAACGCCTGGGGAAAGGGGTGGGGTGCCGCGCCAGCCAGCTCCCCCAAAATAGTTTCTGAACTTTCACCCTTGGGGCTCCGCGCCAGACAGCGCACCCCAGGACTGTCTCTGAACTTCAAGGGCTGGTGCCCCGCGCCTCTTAGAGCGCCAGGGACGCCAGTTCTTCCCATTCTTCCCATTCTTCCCCCATCTTTTCGTACTAGTTCCTTAGCAATGTACCTATGTTTTCTAGTTGATTTCAACACTTTTAGGTACATATAAGCATCATGAAATCATACATAAACATGAGATCATGAACCTTGAATCCATAATTCAATTCAAGGAAAGTTAAGAGTCAAGTCAAGAAGTTAAGAGTCAAACCTAGAAGTTAAGAAACAAGTCAAGAGAAGTTTTTAAAGTATTCAAAAGTCTTCCACAAATGTTTTAACTTTGTTTTAAAACTTAAATTTTAAGTTAAGCAAAGAGTAAAGAGTTGAGTTCATTTCTCAAAAAGCTAAAAGGGAACTAAGTATTTCCAACAGGTAGAAACGTTTTCACATTTGAACAAGAAAGGGAACATCGATTCCAAGAGAGCTTTTAAGCTAAGTTTTGAGTAATTATCTCAAACCAAAGAAATAAGTTTATTTTAAAAACATATGAGCTACGCATATTTTTGGAGTAGTATTGAGCACCGATATGGGGATGCGAGTTCATATCAACTCAAGTCTCCATAAACCATGTAGCCATCATGGGTAATAAATGATCATACTTTTTATATGACTCCTTAAGATGTTTTTAGCATAGACTAGTGGATCCTCTTATTTAAGGTGTTCTATATGACGGCAAAGTATATGACAGTTCTGGCAGCGTAGGAAAGACGTTGTATCGCCACTTAGGCTCATAGTGGTGTTTGTCGGTTAGAGAAACTCCCACAGAAACTATATTACTTTATTACATGAGTAAAGTTGAGTTTATTATTGCATTTTCTTTAACGAACTAAGTTGTTTTCCACTATTTTACAAGCTTTATATATATATATATATTTGCATGTGATTTATTGTTTTATATTAAGTTAAGTTGTTCAGGAGTTGAGTAAAGCCAAGGTAAGTGTTCTTTCCAGATTCTTTTCAAGTTTAAGTTGTGTTTAGCATTCCAACTCGCATACTCGTACATTCAATGTACTGATGCTAGTTGGCCTGCATCTTATTATGATGCAGATTCAGGTAACCATGATCATTACCCAGCTCCTCGTTGATCCAATTGAGCACTCAGAGTCAGTTGGTGAGCCTCCTTGCATTCTGGAGGACTTCTTTTATTTTGCTTTCAGTATTTCATTGTTAGGATGATCGGGGATCTTGTCCTGACATCCCTCTTTGTTTTAGAGGCTTCATAGATAGTTAGTAGTTTAGTTGTCTTTACATTATCATTTCATATGTTAAGACTTGAGTTGTCATTTTGGCCAAGTTGAATGTTGATTTTTTTGTTAAACATTCTAAGTTATTTTTATTAAACAATTGAGTAAGTGCATTTGATCATTGTAATAATGCTTAGAGTCTTCCGCTGAGTAAGTAAGCCAGGCCAAGAGTTCGCTTGGGGGCTAGCAATGGTTCTAGAGTGCCAGCCATGTCCAGGGTATAGGCTCGGGGTGTGACAAACTTGGTATTAGAGCACAAAGTTCAAGAGTCCTAGGGAGTCTATAAAGTAGTGTCTGTAGAGTCCTTGTTATCGGTGTGAAGCGCGACACATCTATAACTAGGAGGCTGCAACATTTAGAAATTCCTTCACTTTTTTCATAGTCACTTTGTGCGATAGAGTGTATCTCTATAAAAGTCTCTTTCTAACTCGTGCTTACACGTAACCGATTTTGAGCTGGCCTATGGTCGAGAGTGCCTTCATGAGGCATTTCTTTCCTCGTGAGCTAAGAGAAGCGAAAAGATGATTGTTGACATGAGGAGCAGGATAAGTTTATTCGTAGTTGGGTTGACTCGTCTGTCAAGTAAGAAAAGTAAGGCAGCCATGCTAATAAGTTACAAGGGTATAGCAAGGCTGATGATCCATGTGCAATAAGTTGAGAAGGACCAGCTTAAGGATAGAGAAGAGTTTAAGAATAAGAGAGTTAAGATATCAGTGGATGAATCCGGGCAGCAAAAGAGTAATGCGAACCGGTCTTCTTTCCAACATAAGCAGAAAGGACATGCTTCATCATCTACTAGTGCACCTGCACCAAGGAACAAATGTGAGTACAATAGTCAGAATTCTCAGAACTTCAGAGCTAGACATGCGCATTCGCAAGGTAGGAAGGCTCAAGGGGGTACTAAGACTCCTGTATGTGCTAAGTGTGGTAGGAGCCACTCAGGGATGTGTCGTGATGACTCCACTAGTTGCTTTCAAGTGTGGCCAGAACGGTCATTTTATGAGAGAGTGTCCTAAAAGCAGACAAAGTAATGGTAATGGGAGCAATAGAGCCCAGTCTTCTTCAGTTGATCCACCAGATAGAGTTGCATCTAGATGAGCTACTTCAAGGGCAAGCGGAGAAGGAAACTGTCTTTATGCTATTGCTAGTCGCCGAGAGTAAGAGGATTCGTCAGATGTTGTCACTGGTATGATCCAAGTCTTCAATTTTGATTTTCTTCCTGAGCAACTTCTTGAGCCCTTCAGTGTTTCTACACCTGTTAGTGAGTTTATTCTAGCAGGGAGAGTCTATCGTGATTGTACCATTTTCCATCAATCACAAAAGTACCATGGCTGACTCAATTGAGTTAGACATGGTAGATTTTGATGTCATTCTAGGTATGGAATGGCAGTGAACCAGTTATAGAGTTCAAAAGCAGATCAGCAGTGCCTAAGAGTCATTTTATTTCGTATCGTAAGGCAAGAAAGTTAGTTTCCAAGGGGTGTGTCTATCACTTAGTCTGAGTTAATGACTCTAGTGTTGAGATACCTCCTATTCAGTCAGTTTCAGTAGTAAAAGAGTTTCCATAAGTCTTTCCAGATGATCTTCCTGGAGTCCCTCGTGAGAGAGAAATAGACTTTGGTATAAACATTCTTCCAGATACTCGTCCCATTTTATTTCGCCATATAGAATGGCCCCAACAAAGTTAAAAGAGCTTAAAGAGCAGTTGAAAGACCTTTTAGAGAAATGTTTCATTCGACCAAGTATCTCACTTGGGGCGATCCGGTCCCATTTGTGAGAAAGAAATATGGTTCCCTTAAGATGTGTATAGATTACCGTCAGTTGAACAAGGTTACCATCAAGAATAATCCTCTCCCAAGGATTGATGATCTTTTCGATCAGCTTCATGGTGCTACTTGTTTCTCTAAGATAGACCTCAGATCTGGCCACCATCAGTTGAAAGAAAGGGAATGTGATATTCCAAAGACAACATTCAGGAACCGTTATGGTCATTATGAGTTTTTGGTCATGTTCTTTGATTTGACCATACGCCTGCAACATTCATGGACCTTATAAATAGAGGTTTCAAACCTTATTTCGATATGTTTGTTATCGTCTTCATTGATGACATACTAATCTATTCAAGGAATGAAGAAGATCATGCTAGTCATCTCAGAATAGTTCTCCAGACTCTAAAAGATAGAGGCAGTGCAGAATTGGCCTAGACCCACATCTCCAACTGATATTAGGAGTTTCTTGGGGTTGGCTGGATATTATATAAGGTTTGTCAAGGGATTTTCATCTATTCCATCTCATTTGACCAAGTTGACTCAAAAAGCAGTAAAGTTTCAATGGTATGAAGCTTGTGAGAAAAGCTTTTTGGAATTGAAAAAGAGGTTGACTACTGCACCAGTGTTGACCTTACCAGAAGGTACTGAAGGTTTTGTGGTGTATTGTGATGCATCTAGAGTTGGTTTGGGTTGTGTATTAATGCAGAATGGCAGGGTTATAGCTTATGCCTCCAGACAGTTGAAAGTTTATGAGAAGAATTACCGAACTCATGACTTAGAGTTGGCTGTTGTAGTATTTGCTTTGAAAATATGGCACCATTATCTTTATGGTGTTTATGTGGATGTGTTCACCGATCACAAGAGCCTTCAGTATGTGTTTACTCAAAAAGAGCTTAATCTCAGACAAAGGAGGTGGTTGGAATTACTCAAGGATTATGACATGAGTATTCTTTATCACCCAGGTAAGGCTAATGTGGTTGATGATGCTTTAAGCAGGTTGTCTATGGGTAATACCGCCCATGTTGAGGAAGAAAAGAGAGAGTTAGCGAAAGATGTGCATAGACTTGCACGATTAGGGGTCCGACTGATGGATTCCACAGAAGAAGAAGTAGGGGTGATGAACGGGGCTGAATCTTCATTAGTGTAAGAAGTGAAAGAAAAGCAAGACCAAGATCCCATTTTGCTTGAATTGAAGGAAAATGTTCATAAGAAAAAAATTAGCTTTTGAACAAGAGGGAGATGGCGTATTGAGATATCAAGGTAGATTGTGTGTACCAATGGTGGATGGACTCCAAAAGAGGATCATGGAGGAAGCTCATAGCTCCAGATATTCCATTCATCTGGGTTCCACAAAGATGTATCGCGATTTGAGAGAACTCTATTGGTGGAGCAGCATGAAAAAAGGCATTGCAGAATTTGTTGGTAAGTGTCCGAATTGCCAACAAGTTAAAGTAGAGCATCAAAGGCCCGATGGTTTGGCCCAGAATATAGAACTTACGGAATGGAAGTGGGAGATGATTAATATGGACTTCATCACAAGTTTACCAAGGTCTCGCAGGCAGCATGATTCTATATGGGTGATTGTGGATCGAATGACCAAATCTGCCCACTTTTTGCCAGTAAAAAAACTACCCATTCGGTAGAAAATTATGCTAAATTATATCTTCAAGAGGTGGTAAAATTTCATGGGGTTTTGATCTCCATTAATTCAGACAGAGGTGCGAAATTTACTGCACAGTTTTGGAAGTCATTCCAAAAAGGCTTGGGTTCAAAGGTGAACTTAAGTACTGCCTTTCATCCTCAGACAGATGGGCAAGCAGAGTGCACTATTCAAACCTTAGAGGATATGTTAAAGGCTTGTGTGATTTATTTCAAAGGTAATTGGGATGATCACCTACCTCTCATCGAGTTTGCTTACAACAATAGTTACCACTCGAGCATCCAGATGGCTTCTTGTGAGGCTCTTTATGGGAGAAGATGTAGATCTCCTATTCGATGGTTTGAAGTTGGTGAAGCTGGGTTGATCCGAGGTGAAGTTTATCAAGCTATGGATAAGGTGAAAATGATTCAAGAGAGGTTGAAGACGGCACAGAGTCGTCAGAAATCCTACACTGATGTTAGGAGAAGGGAGTTAGAGTTTGAAGTAGATGATTGGGTATACTGGAAAGTTTCACCCATGAAGGGCGTCATGAGATTTGGTAAGAATGGGAAACTTAGTCCCCGGTATATTGGACCTTATCGAATAGCCTAGAGGATTGGCAAAGTAGCTTATGAATTAGAGCTACCATAAGAGTTAGCAGCGGTTCATCCGGTGTTTCACATCCTCATGTTGAAGAAATGCACGAGTGATCCTTCATTGATCATACCTACCGAGGATATTGGGATCAAGGATAGCTTGTCTTATGAGGAGATTCCTATTCAGATTTTAGATCGCCAAGTTCGCAAGTTGAGAACAAAAGAGGTAGCATCAGTCAAAGTTCTTTGGAGGAATCAGTTTGTTGAGGAAGCTACTTGGGAGGCTGAGGAGGACATGAAGAAGAGATATCCACATCTCTTCGAATCCGGAGAAGTTACAAATTAAGGTACTAATCCTTTTCTTGGTATTTATTTATAAGTGGGCATGTTGTTTTTGCATTTGCTTGTTGGGTGTTTGAACTGAATGACTGATGTTGCACCCTTAGCCTTGTAAGGGTAGTCTCATTCGAGAACGAATGTTCCCAAAGGGGAGATATTGTAACATCTCGCAAATTGAAATAACTAGGAAGGAGTTCATAATTGGAAATAGTCGTTTTGGATATAATGAAAATCTGGAAATTTTGTTAAGTTAGAATAAGTAGAGTTTTGGTCAACTTCAAACGGCCATAATTCCTAGCTCAGGATGATTTAGGTGTACTTCCAACTATGGTAGGAAAACTCTTGTAATAATCTTTCCAAGGCCTCCGAGTTTTCGCGATTCCGAGTTCGTATGAGTGAGATATGCCCTTGGGAAGTTGAGTTGTTCGAATAAGAAAAGTTCAATCCAGATTTTGGAAGGGTATTTTAGTCTTTTCCTTACCCAATTGTTTTAATTCGTTTCTTTGAGTTTAATTGGGGTAAAGTCAGATTTTAGTCTGTTTAGAAAAGTGAATTTCATGCTAGGGCTTGGAGAAAAGAGAAAAGAGGAGAAAGGAGACAAGAAATCAAGAATCGTCAAGAACGTTCGAGTTTAGCTTGTGGATTTCGTCAAAGGGTGATCCCTACGAGGTATTTGAAATCACAAATCATTGGCTTAGTTCACCCACGTGCCAATTGTGATTCAATTCATCAAAGTTTATTAGATTTGAAAGTAAATTCTTTGAGTTCTTGATGAAGTTCGTTTGAATCCTTGTGGGTTGTGTTGTTGGAGTTTTCTTGAGATTGATTCATGTTTTTATTTGTGTTTTCGAGTAGAATCTGATGTATATTGAGGGTATAAATGATTCTAAATGTTTAGGGTAAGAACCAATTGAGTTTAGAGGGTTTAGAGATGAAAAACGGAGAAGAAAAATCGTCAAACGCTTGGGAAAAGGGGTGGGGCGCCGCGCCAGCCAGCGCGCCCCAGGACTGTCTCTGAACTTCAAGGTCTGGTGTCCCGCGCCTCTCAGAGCGCCAGGGACGCCAGTTCTTCCAATTCTTCCCCCATCTTTTTGTACTAGTTCCATAGCAATGTACCTATGTTTTCTAGTTGATTCCAACACTTTTAGGTACATCTATACATCATGAAATCATACATAAACATGAGATCATGAACCTTGAATCCGTAATTCAATTCAAGGAAAGTTAAGAGTCAAGTCAAGAAGTTAAGAGTCAAGCTTAGAAGTTAAGAAGCAAGTCCAGAGAAGTTTTTAAAGTTTTCAAAAGTCTTTCACAAATGTTTTAACTTTTCTTTTAAGACTTAAGTTTCAAGTTAAGCAAAGAGTAAAGAGTTGAGTTAATTTCTCAAAAAGATATAAGGGAACTAAGTGTTTCCAAAATTTAGAAATGTTTTACATTTGAACAAGAAAGGGAACATCGATTCCATGAGAGCTTTTAAGCTAAGTTTTGAGTAATTATCTCAAACCAAAGAAACAAATTTATTTTAAAATTATATGAGCTAAGTATATTTTGGAAGTAGTATTGAGAACCGATATGGGGATGTGAGTTCATATCAACTCAAGTCTCCATAAACCATGTAACCATCATGGGTAATAAAGGATCATATTTTTTAGATGACTCCTTAAGATGCTTTTGGCATATACTAGTGGATCCATTTAGTTAAGGCGTTCTATATGACGGCAAAGTATATGACAGTTCTGGCAGCGTGGGAAAGACTATGTATCACCAATTAGGCTCATAGTGGTGGTTGTCAGTTAAAGAAACTCCCACATAAACTATATTACTTTATTACATAAGTAAAGTTGAGTTTGTTATTGCATTTTCTTTAACGAACTAAGTTGTTTCCACTATTTTACAAGCTTTATATATATTGCATGTGATTTATTGCTTTATATTAAGTTAAGTTGTTCAGAAGTTAAGTAAAGCCATGGTAAGCATTCCTTCCAGATTCTTTTCAAGGTTAAGTTGTGTTTAGCATTCCAACTTGCATACTCGTACATTCAATGTACTGATGCCAATTGGCCTGCATCTTATTATGATGCAAATTCAGGTAACCAGGATTATCACCCAGCGCATCGTTGATCCAGTTGAGCACTCAGAGTCAGTTGGTGAGCCTCTTTGCATTCCGGAGGACTTATTTATTTTTCTTTCAGTATTTCATTGTTAGGATGATCGGGGGTCTTTTCCCGACATCCCTCTTTATTTAAGAGGCTTCATAGACAGTTAGTAGTTCAGTTGTCTTTACATTATCATTTCATATGTTAAGACTTGAGTTGTCATTTTAGCCAAGTTGAATGTTAATTTTTTTGTTAAACATTTTGAGTTATTTTTATTAAACAATTGAGTAAGTGCATTTGATCATTGTAATAATGCTTAGAGTCTTCCGCTGAGTAAGTAAGCCAGGTCAAGGGTTCGCTTGGGGGCCAACAATGGTTCTTGAGTGTCAGCTATGTCCGGGGTGTAGGCTCGGGGAGTGATAGATACATGTAAGCATTCTATGCTAATTAATAAAATGATATTAAGAAAAAAATATTTCCTACATAATTATTAGTTAAAGAGGTTTTAAAAGAAAATAAGCACTAAAATGGTTGTTTAAAAGTAATTTTTTTATCTGGAATAAAATGTATTAAAAAGATAAAAAGAAATAATATATTTATCGTAAAAAGGACAAATATACCCTTGAATAGTTACAAATTGTATGTATATACCCTCCGTTATAGTTAGGGTATGTTTGAAAAGCCATAATGTAATTGAGATTTGATGTAATTGGATGTAATTGAAGGGTAGTAATTACATTATGCATTTCTCAAATGAGGGTTAGGAATTGAGTATAATTACACCATGTAATTACATGAAACTTTTTTAAATTCTTTTCTTCCTTATATTTATATTTGTATTTTTCGTTTTAATTTATTTTTTATTTGTATTATTTTTTTAAACACAATGCTAAACCCAATCTCACTGTCATCCACATTATGACCACTGATCACCTACGTAATTTAATTCAAAGATTCCAAGTATGTCGAATCAAGGTAGGAAATGAATTGTCAACAAAGAATAGTGAAAATGAACAATATTAGTAGTTTGAGGTTATAAATAAAAGTTCAGTGACTTTCTGTGAGAAGAACTCTTAAGTGAATGACTTTCAGTTAAAAAAAACTCGTAGTTAAATGACTTTGAGGTTATAAAAGAAAGTTGACCGACTCTCTAACTCTTAAGTGAATGACTTTCAGTTAAAAGAACTCTTAGTTAAATGACTTTGAGGTTACAAAAGAAAGTTGACTGACTCTCTGTTAGAAGAACTCTTAATTAAATGACTTTTTTTGTGAAAGAACCTTTAGTTAAATGACTTTGAGGTTATAAAAGAAAGTTGAATGACTTTTTGTGAAAAGAACCTTTAGTTAAATGACTTCGAGGTTATAAAAAAAAGTTGAGTGACTTTCTGTGATAAGAACTCTTAATTGAATGACTTTTTGTGAAAAGAACCCTTAGTTAAATGACTTTGAAGTTATAAAAGAAAGTTGAGTGATTTTCTGTGAGAAGAACTCTTAATTGAATAACTTTTTTGTGAAAAGAACCCTTAGTTAAATGACTTTTTCTGAAATAATTCTTAATTGAGTGACTTTGATGTTATAAAGAAAGTTGAGTTGAGTGACTTTTTTGGTGAAAACCAACTCACTCTTTTAATAAAGAGATGAGAATTCAAGTAGATCTATAGTAAGTTTTTCTTGAAATGTGAATTTCATTTGGAAAATGTTATAGGGACATAGATTCCTTGACTTCATATATGAAGAAAAAAAACGTGATGGAGCTAATTTCTACCTTCCACTTCCATATTTAATTATGTGGAAAAAAGTCAAAATTATCTTTAAACTATGTAAAATTGAATAAAAATGTTTTAAGTTAATAGTTTGGTCTAAAAATATCTTTGTCATTAATAATTTTGCCCAAAAATACTCCTACTATTGATTTAATGGATCAAAATTTCCCCTTTTCCAATTATATATATCATTCCATTTCTTTTTAAACACATACTTTTCCTATGAATTTTTTTCGTATCAAATGCCGATCATATTTCAATTCTAAAAAGATTAATAAAAAATATAGATGAAATTAATGATGGGGTTGTTGTGATCTTATATATATGACCTATTGTTGTTTGTCTTGTATTCCTAAGATACTTAGAACAAAAACTTTGAAGAACTTGATAAGAAACAACAGAGTTTAAAGAGTATTTTCAAAACTAGAAAATTAAACTAGTAGAGAAAATAAAACCAGAAACAGATTAGAAACAATATACAAAATATTTTTCTTGAAGAAGAAAATTGAGCCCACTGAATGCACAGTGTCCCCTTAAGGAAATTATTCTCCTCAAGTACCTGAGGTTAATGGAATATGTCCTCCCAGGATAGAACGATCTTACTCACCGGTGTATCGGTACCTAAAACCACGGTGTCAGCGAACCACTCAACGGCAGTAAAGTACACTTAGAATACTAGATTTAATAGTAGTAGAAGAAGTCAAGAAAATTCATTTTTTTAAAATGAGAGAAAATCCCTCAATTTATAGAAAACAAAGGGTAGTGTGAAAAGGTTCTTATTGTGCCTTACCGGAAAGGTCACAAACCTTTTGGAAAAGTCACAATCTTTCGAAAAAGTCACAACCTTTCATAAAAGTCACAACTTTTCATAAAAGTCACAACTTTTCATAAAAGTCGCAACTTTTCATAAAAGTCGCAACTTTTCATAAAAGTTGCAACTTTTCATAAAAGTCACAACTCTTCATAAAAGTCGCAACTCTTCATTTTCCATTCACACATTTTAAAACCCAACAATCCCCCGTATGAATGAGGAATGACTCTAAGACAAAATAACGGACAAGTATGTGTACTTTACAAGTAATAATTAATTGCATCTCGATAAGTAGGTTTCCTCTTGGACTTTCCGTAGTGAACATATGTCGGATATACTCGGTCAATCGATAGATGCGATATCTTTGAATCGTCGAGCTTTGGTGTATACCTAGACAACCATATGTCACACAATAAACCCTTTACCATTTATGGTTCTTATGGTTGTGTTCGTTGCAGCCATGAACACCTCCTGGTTTCATGAGTGTATAGAGAATAGACTTTTGACAATAATTCTCTTTGAAACGGCTTACACTTCACACTCATATAGGTGATTTCTAACCGTGTTATCGCGTAGATACACTATTTGGTCAACTCTACCAAACTTAGCAAATCATTAAAAATATTAAGCTTTATTAACTCATTAACAAGCCTTAATGTTGTCTCCTTGTTCCTGAGCATTGTCTTCATTATGAGAATGGATTGAGTTGGTTGACAATGCCGAACCGTCAGTCACAACTTTGTTTTTCTCCTTGAACCTAGCTCTTGGAATCTCCAGTCTGCTAGGTAGAGTTACCGCCATGATGACTTGTCCTAAGCCGTAAATTCATTCCCTTAGATGATCTTTCAAATTTCTCTCTAGTTAGGACTTGTTTTAAGTGAATCCGACACATTATCTTTTGACTTTACATAGTCAATTGTGATAATTCCACTAGAGAGTAGTTTTCTAACGGTATTATGTCTTTGTCTTATATGACGAGACTTTCCGTTATACATCATGCTCCATGCCCTACCTATTGCATCTGTATGCATACTGATGCCAAAGGTTTGGGCCAAAAAAGAATATCTATCAAGAAATTCCGAGTCTTTCAACTTATTCACCTCCCTTATCTAGAGCACCTAGCTCAGAGATAATTGTAGAGTTAGCGATACATGTCTTTTTGGAAGATTTCCAAGAGACTGCTCCTCCACCAAGAGTAAATACATATCCACTTGTGGATTTTACTTCATTTGATCCCGGTGATTCAATTTGCATCACTATATCCTTTCAATACTGTAGGATATTTGTTATAATGCAAGACATAGTTTTGAGTATGTTTTAAATACCCCAAAACTCTTTTCATTTTCATCCAATGAGTTTGATTGGGATTATTCGTGAACCGACTCAGTTTATTAATAGCACATGCTATATTTGATCGCGTACACTTTCTGATATACATCATGCTTTCCAATACTCTAGCATAATCCAATTGTGTGTCACTTTCAGCTTCATTCTTTTGAAGTGCAAAGCTCACATTATTGAAGTCTTGACAATATTAAAATCCAACTAATTGAACTAGTCAAGTACTTTTTCAACGTAATGAGACCGTGACAATGCTAAACATCTTCGAGTTCTAAGGATTCTTATACCTAAGATCACATCAGCAACTCCACGATCTTTCATATCAAAGTTGCTTTCTAGCATATGTTTAGTAGCATTTATGTCATTAGTGTCTCTACTGATGATCAACATATCACCAATATACAAACAAACAATGACCTTGTGATTTTAATGTAAAGACATTTATCACTTCCATCATTCTTAAATTCACTTACCAACATAGTTTGGTCAAATTTCTTATTTCATTATTTGGGTGCTTGTTTTAGTCCATAAAGTGACTTAACAAGTTTGCACACTTTCTTTTCTTAACCAGGAACCACAAAACCCTCGGGTTGTTCCATATAAATTTCTTCCTCCAATTCTCCATTTAAGAGAGTTGTTTTCACATTCATTTGATAAATTTGAAGGTCATATACCACAACTAACACAATTAACATCCAAATGAATGTAATTCTAGTTACTGGCGAGTATGTGTCGAAAAGATCAAGACCTTGTTTTTGTCTTGCTTTATATTTATCAACAGTTTCATCGACTTTCATTTCCTTTTGAGGATTCACTTTGAACCCAAAAGTTTATATCCTGGAGGAAGATCAACCAACTTCCAATAGGATTGCTCAAGATTGAACCAATCTCACTATTGACACCATCTGTACAAAAGGATGAGTCTACAGAAGACACAAAAAATGTACAAAATCATATTCGAAGGAAGTAGATGTCCTTTGAAATTTACTACGCCTCTGAATCTCTTTATTAAGTACATTCTCCTTTTGTTCTTTCCAAGGTCGTTTAGACCTTTCACTAGACTACTCAAGTCTAATTTTACAGTCCACATTCTTCGGTCCTATTTTAATCCTTTTAAGAATAGGAACTTGGACTTTGGCTAGACACCTCCACACTTTGAAATATTTCAAGTTGGATTTCCTTCCTTTCCATTTCTCATATGGAATAGATTGTGTCCTGAACAAACAAAACTTTTTATTGCTTTCTTTATGAAAAGACAACTTTTTGTTGTTCCCTTTTGCGGTAAGGATAGTTCCTCCACACAAGTTTTGTGGTAAACATGAGCTTATAAGTAATGCAGACATCATTTCCTCCAAAGTTCAATATTTTTTCATTCTGCAATTCCATTTGATTGAGGTGAATAGGGCAGTTGTTTGATGGATAAATCCAATTTTCAAACATATTTCTGCAAAAGGAGATTTATATTCTCCATCCCTATCACTTCTTATCTTTTTCCCAACTGATTTTTAACTTCAATATTATATTGTCTTGACATTTTTATTGCTTCATCCTTACTATTCAGCAAATAGACATAGTCGTTTCTAATGCAATTGTCAATGAAAGTTATGAGATACTTTTTCCCACCACGAGATGGTGTTGACTTCATATCATAAATGTCAGTGTAAATCAACTCTAAGGGATTAGAATTCCTTTCAACAGATTTATAGGAATGCTCAGCAAACTTAGATTCCACACAAATTTGACATTATTATTTATTGCACTCAAAGTTAGATAAAACTTCTAAGTTGATCAGTTTTCCTTACAAGGTTTTGTAATTGACATGCCCCAAGTGTTCATGTCACAAACAGTTTGACTCAAGCAAGTAAGAACAAATAAAAATATTGAGTTTGAAAAGCTCTCCGCGAGGCTCACAAATATTTTGTTCCTATTTCTTACAATTTTGTGTGATACAAACATTGTTTAGAGTCATAACCTTGTCAAATGTCCTTTTCGGAAGGAACTTTCCATAACTTTCAATTTAATTGTTATATAACTACCCATGAATAAAGTTTCATCGGGTCCAATAAAGGCAATATAGTCCAAATGCTTCTTTTACAAAACATGACAAATGACTATTCACCAATATTTATGTCTATACAAATAGGTATATTTAATAGACATATCTTTTCATGAAAAATCATAACATTTTAAGTGACTTTTTCATAAAAAGAACTCAATCATTTTGAACAAGTATACATATAATTTGGTAGTTTCATACTAGTCATACCATATACCAGTAAAAGAGAAACTCAACGACCACAATATCAAATATACTCGAAGAATTTTGTGGGTCTAACATAATACAAAAGTATCATCAAATTTTATATCTTGTGCTCCAAATTTAAATTAGACACTAAGTCTAATTTTATCTTTGTCATAAGCATAGAACCCCCACATTTTAAATATGATCTCAAAAATAAGTTTCAAGCATTTGAAAATAGTTTTTCCACATTTTATTTCTCATGCTATCAAAGTGTCATTGGCAACATGAAACCTCTTTTGAAAATATTATTCTACAAAAGAATTATAGTGCTTCAATTCTCTTTGAAAATCTTTACACAATGTCAAAGTTCATTTCATAGAGGCACAAAATCACAAACTCTGAGTCACTGGTATTTTTCCTCTATCACAAATAGACATATCACTTAGTATTTAGAATACTAACAATAAAGACAAAGATTTTGTACAATTTATTTCTATATAACAGTGAAGTTTATAGAAAATCAAAAGTACAACACCGACTTATCATGTGAAGTTTTCATATTATTCAAACCAATTGCATAGTCTAATTTATCCATAGTAGAAAACTACAAAAGTTTTTAGTCTACAAAAATCAGACACAACCAAATTTCAGATGGAGTACAAAACTACAAAAGTTTTTTTTTTCTCCAAACAGAATAAAATATTTTCTTAGATTATCACATAGAAATGCTTTTCTTTTCAAATACCCTTCCAACTATAACATTTTGACATACTATTTTATCAAACAAAAATGTGCATCTCTCATTCTGCAAACTAAAGAATTTTAAAGGCAACACTATTTGCCAAGTAAAATTTATTCCAAAACATATGGTTTGCAGATCTTTTTCCACAGATACACATGGTAATTATAAAAAAGAATTAACTTTTAGAAACTATTTTTCTCCTTAGATAAATGATAAGAAGGTTACCTGGTGTAATCTTTAACCGGAATACCATCAATTTTTCTGGTACATTCTCAATTCGATCTTGCTAAACAAGGCACCGAATTCTGAAGAAGTAGTGCATTAATCTTCTACTTCCATGATTTGTTTCTCTCAATCAGTAGAATACAAGAAATACCAACATTATAATAATTTCCTTAAGATTGTTGTTCGTCTTGTATTCCTAAGATACTTAGAACAAAAACTTTGAAGAACTTGATAAGAAACAACAGAGTTTAAAGAGTATTTTCAAAACTAGAAAATTAAACTAGTAGAGAAAATAGAACCAGAAACATATTAGAAACAATATACAAAATATTTTTCTTGAAGAAGAATATCGAGCCCACTGAATGCACAGTGTCCCCTTAAGGAATTTATTCTCCTCAAGTACCCGAGGTTAATGGAATATATCCTCCCACGATAGAACGATCTTACTCACCGATATATCGGTACCTAAAATCACGGTGTCAGCGAACCACTCAACAGCAGTAAAGTACACTTAGAATACTAGATTTAGTAGTAGTAGAAGAATTCAAGAAAATTCATTTTTTTAAAATGAGAGAAAATCCCTCAATTTATAGAAAACAAAGGGTAGTGTGAAAAGGTTCTTATTGTGCCTTACCGGAAAGGTCACAAACCTTTTGGAAAAGTCACAATCTTTCGAAAAGGTCACAACCTTTCATAAAAGTCACAACTTTTCATAAAAGTCGCAACTCTTCATAAAAGTCACAACTCTTCATTTTCCATTCTCACCTTTTAAAACCCAACACATATATTATATCAGTCAAAAAGATACATGTAGGCATTCTATTTTAATTGATAAAATGAGATTAAGAAAAAAAAACATTATTATTTCCTACATTATTATTAGTTAGAGAGGTTTTAAAAGAAAAGAAACAAGAATATGGTTCTTTAAAAGTAATGTTTTTATGTGGAATAAAATGTATTAAAAAGAAAAGAAATAATATATTTATCGGATAAAGGATAAATATACCCTCGAATCATTACAAATGATATTCATATATCCTCCGTTATACTTAAAACATGTTTGGAAAGACACAATGTAATTGAGATTTGATGTAATTGGGTGTAATTGAAGGGTACGTAGTAATTACACTCCTCAATTCCCAAAGGAGGGTTAGGAATTGTGTATTATTTTTTTAGAAAAAAATATTTTTGTTATTTAATATTTTCTAAAAACATATTTTTAGAAAATCACTTCCCTAATAAAAATAGGGAGAATAAGTTTCTAAGTGAAATTATTGTATTCGCACGTTGATTTAGCAATCAAGAAACAATGCTAAACCCAATCCCACTTATCACCTACGTAATAGATAAAATGATTGTAGTATATTATTGGTCATGTAAAAACGTTATATTATCACCCTTTTATGGTGATCATTCCATATATAACTCAATTCAAAGATTCCAAGTATGTCGAATCAATGTAGGAAATGAATTGTAAACAAAGATTGCCAGAAGAAAATATCGAAATAGTTGTTGAGTTATTATGATTGTTAAAGCTGTCAAAAAGGGCCGGTCCAATCCCACCTAGCCCAAGCTTCGCGGGCCAAGGAATTTAAAGGGAGGGCGACCGACCTTTATTTGGAAGGGCCTGAAAATGTTCAACCCAACTCAGCCTAGAAGGGCCGAGGGCTGAGGCGGGCTAGCCCTTCTTTTTTTCATTTTTTATTTTTTTTCTTTTCAAACTTATAATAATATAACATCAAAAAAAATGAGAAGATTTTCAAATCAAATATGACAAACAATAGTGTTGTTTCAATAACACTAGCAAAAAATCTAGTGTAATTAGCATGTATCTCGCATACCAAATATGCGAGCGAGATAAGAGAGTGACAAGCAAGATGGGATGGAGGTGAGGGCGTGAGATTTGTCTATGTATCCTAGATACATGTGAATCTACTTGGATAGGGTGTATCTAGAATAAATTAACCTAATTTTGAGTTCATATATTTCGAGATACATAGATCTGGACGTACCAAAATATGGTAAGATTCATAATATTACAATATAACGTGTATTTAAGTAATTAGATTATATACTAGTGAGATTATTGTAAGCTATAAAAAGTTTTGGCCTATGGGCCGACCCCAGCCTGGCCCCGATCAAGCCTCAAGGGTCAAGGGCTTATATGGGCCGGACTTATAAGCCTTAGTTTTAAATGAGCTTGAAAAATTATAGGGAAACTTTCACAAATAGTCATTATAATAAACTTAATCATGCTCCTAGCTATAGTTTGCATATTTACGGGTTGTAGCTATAGTTTAAGCTGCCTCATTTGTATAATTCGCGGATTTGTATAATTCGCAGGTTTGTATAATTCGCGGGTACATTTGTATAATTCAGTTATTTTTGTATAAACTCGAAATAACGAATTTATACAATTACAAACATCAGAAGTGCAAATAGTTATACAAATTATATTATACAAATTTCGAATTATACAAATGCGCGAATTATACAAAACTAAAAAGCTGAGTTGTATAATTATAGCTAAAAGTAAGC
>JAJOOO010015580.1:0-25153 GCA_029582685.1 Solanum piurae | reverse complement strand
TTAACTAAGAAAAGCATTTTGCATACGCACTCCCATAGGCAGTATCACATAAATCAATAACCAACAAATGGAGGCATATTGAATAACACACTCAACCTAGCATGCTTGAATATGACCAAGCTCACTTGAATGCCCAGACCACACAGTAAACAACAACAAACGGAGAGGCATTCTTAATAATAGCTACTGAAATAATGCACAATTGTTATAAGCTTTTGGCCAAATGAATAACCATAAATGTTGACAGAAGACTAAGCTAACACACATATGTAGAAAGCGCTAAACCATTCAACCCAAAACTATACTAAGCATAAAACCAATCTAAAACGGCATACCGAGCAGTTGAAACTCAAAGGGATATGAAAAACAATGCAGCCCAATATTCGAAGCAGTAGCAAATACAACATATAACTCATAATGTTGACATTTCGGTTCATTCATTCAACTTGAGGTGAAAGAATGAAACATATGACATCGAGTATTAAACAATAACACATATTCATTATGACCAGAGAGAGACTAAGAGGAGCAGAACGGTGGGAAAACTAAATGAAACGCAGCTATGAAGACTCGAAAAAGGATGAGAACAGTAACATTTTTTAGGCTAGAAAATGGTTTTAAAATACATGCAGCCCACACATACATACTTAGACCATATCCTCAAACACTCGATTCTAAAAGATGAAAACACGACGACATTCAAAATATTCCAAGAGCAAACAAACCCAATAGTGAATAAATGACATTTGAACCTCATGAAAACAAAAGACCAGTAAACTCGATAATCTATTCACATCTCCAAAGGTGTTTAAAACGATTAGCTCACATGAAGGACAGCCACAATCAAGGACGAAGAAGAAGAATCAGCAGGCCACTCCAATTCACAAAAAAAAGAACAAAACATCAATCCAAAATGAGTTAAAATTTAAAAGAAGATTCACCTTTTCCGTGGCAGCAAACATGGAACAATGAGCTAGTAATGGAGCTTCTTCCAATCACCACAAATGAAAACGCCGACAGAAAATTCGGAAAATAAATGAATGATTCAGATACTTCAACAATATCAACACTATCGCCCTATATTTTACCTATTTAATGCTCTGTAATCTTAATTTCTCTGTGTTTCTTTCTAAAGCTGGCCTAATTTTTCCCAACATTTCCCTCTATATTTTCCTGATAATTTTCTCTAACACCAAGATTTTAAAAAAAATCCTCCCCACACAATGAATAGGAAAGGGTTATTTATAGAATAGAAATTAGGGTTCGGATTTTTTTGGGGGGAAAGGGTGAAAAATGGATAGGAGAAGGTCCATTCAAAATTCAAATGCCATCAATTTCTTTCACCATTGAAGGGAGGCATACTTTTTCTGAAATTTTTGCCCTATTCCGGATTGGGAAAGGGAGAATCGACGCCTCAAATTGACTATAATGTCCTTAAGATGCCACGTGGAGCGATCTCACATTGGCAAGGACGAAAATGCGTGCTTGATGGCTGGAAACGGACTGCTGGAAGCCTGGAACAGTACTGGGTTATTTCACGTGGAGAAAGGAAAAGAAAAAGATGCAGGGGTCGTTGGGTTTATATGTTGTACGTATTGTTTACTGGGTTTTCTTTTTGTGATTAGAAAAGGTGGGCTGGACCGGGTCAGGGGATTGGGTTTGGTTTAGGAATGGGCTGGGATTAATTAGAGAGAAAGGAAAATTGAAAATGGGCTGCTGAATATTGAAGTGGGCTGCTGGAAATATGGCAAATAAGTGGCCCAACTTCTTGGTCTTAAAGATAAGTATAGTGTAAAAAAAAAATTAAATCGATTAGATTTTGGATTTTAAGAAATAGCCAAATTGAGTTGAATTAATAAATTCGACTAAAACCTAAATAACGTGGACTAATATAAATTAATTAACGAGCTTCTTAATGTTAGCGAAATAAAACAATTAATTCAATTATAAACTTATTAACCTAAAACTATAACCATGACTTAAATAACGTAACTTAATAAAATGTGCTTTTCAAATCAACAAAATTAAATAAGATAAAATAACGTAAAATAAGAATAATTAAACTAATAAACTAAATAACTTATAAGTATACTTTAAACCAAATTAATTTAATTGAACATTTAATTAAAATGAAATCTTTTTGGAGACGATTTCGAATATTCATAAAATATACTAATTATATACATAATTATTTAAATCATATACATTATTTAAAAATTATAAAAAGTGACAAAACTTATTTAAAATAACTTGAAAAATACTTTAAATTTTATAAAGTTAATTATTTCAAATCGTTTGAAATTTAAGAAACTCGGTGATTAATCTATATTGTGGAGGTCCAAAATTGGGTGTCAGCATCGCGCACCGCGATGGATACTATATTTCGAGGGACGTATCGCACACAGCGACGAATTCTTTTATCGAGGAACGTATCGCACACGGCGACAAATTATTTTATCGAGAAACGTGGCGCGCGTCACGACAGATACTATATATCGAGGGTCATGTCAAATGCCGCGATGGATGCATGGACAAATATATCCCCCATGGGTCCCGAACTGAGAGACAACTAGTGTGTATCGTTGGTTCAGACATGCATCACTCTACTTAACATTGAATTACATTTCATTGTATTGCACATATTTATCATTGGTGAACTTGATCTTGTGTGTTGGTGATCTTGGGAATGCCTTTTTGTGGAACTTGTTGATGTGAGGCCAAAATACATATTTTTAATCATTATTTGCCTCACATTTAGTATTTATATTTGTCCGTTTTGAGTCTGGATTTTATGAATTGTGCTTAATAGTATATTTTATTTGTAGGATTAAATTGATGTGAAGATAAAGAAATTTGGAACCAAAACGAATTAAATATGAAAAATTGCAAAAAAAAATCAAACAGTTAGCTTAATGGATTAACTTCAATATAATAATAATATTTTTTATATGTATGGCAAAGTGCTTCAGAATGCGAATTTTGAAGGAATTATACATGTGCCACGTAGCAACTAACCAAGGCGAGACGATGAAGTGTTGGATTCGGCTACTGTCACGTGGAATTCAATTCCTTTTAGATTTTGAGTTCCTAATTTGTTTTGGACTTAATTATTTTATTCAGGGTTTTCTACATCTATAAATACTCCATAAGAATAATTATTTGAGGGAGGAGGATACAATGTAGAAATTAACTTTTGATTTAGGGTTTCATCTTTTCTTCTCTTTTATTTATTTTACATCTTTTATTTGAATGATTCGTTGTAATTGCTCTTTGTCTATGTGGAGTTATACTTCTCGTTCTTGGATTATATTTTCTTACAAAATGATTGTTAAGTAATTTTGATTGTGCATAATTGTTTATCATATTGGTTGTTCTTATATTCTTGTGATTACTATTTCCATGCTTGATCAGCATAGAGATAAATATACTGTCTACTCTTGAACTCGGAATTGGAATAGAGGGCTAGAACGTGAAATATAAGGAGCATGATCTTTTCTTGCATATCACTTGAATTGATTTGTGTCTAGGATAGGGATATACCTAGGTACCTTGTTTGGCTCAAATACGGGAAGACAACGTAATCCTCCATAGTTGGTCCAGTCTATCCCCGCTCAATGATGTAGTTAGGCTGTCAATTGTGGTAGACGGTTAGAGGTTGGGAGACCATGACTATATTATCAACCCCGTGAATCAATAACTAGATAATCAAATAAGTTGATGAAATTGATGTTAAACATTATTGTTAGTTAAATCATAATCCTAGATTGATTCATTCATTGATTGCGTAAACATCTATCTTTTCTTAGTTAATTGATTTTTAGTTATTTTATCTTTATTTTTAGTTTAGCTAATATATATTCATCTTTGAAATCCTCCCCCTTAAATAAATAATTAGAATTAGTATAATTTAGTAAATAGTTAATCGACAAGTCATTTGGGTTCGATAATCCGACTCTTTTAGAGCCACTATATTACTTGCACGACCACGTACACTTGCGTGCGCAATTGAAAGCAACAAGTTTTTGGCGCCGCTGCCAGGGAGTTTTCCTAATTCTTGTTTTAAAATTTTAATTGATTTTTTGGGGACATAGCATCTTTTCAAGTGTGGGGTGGGGATTCTTTCGCATATTTTGGTTAGGGTGAAGTGTGCTTTAGATTTGTTTTTTAAAAAAAATGAAAAAATATTTTCCAGACAATGAAGTCCGTATTCAGTCCGCGTCGCGGACCTGGTACAAAAAAAATAAAAAATAAAAGTTTTTTTTCGTGAGTAGGAGCAAACTTAACCCAACCCACAAAAAAAACTTTTTCTTTCACTCATTAGCTTATGTTGTTGCACTGGGGACAGTGTCATGTTTTAAGTGTGGGATGGGGAAATAAATTCCTAGTTTTTACTGTTTTATTGAGTCTTTTCTTTTTTTAGGATGGTTCATTGGCTCTTGTTTTCGGTTCTTTTCTTGATGATAGTTCCTTTGAACCGAGTGTCTTTTATTTTTTTTAGGAAGTAGATTTTATTTTTAATGATTTTTTTGGAAAGAAAAGAAAAGATATTTTTTATTTGTGTGATACTTGTTATTTGGGCCTAATTTTGAGTAGTACTTTATTGTGAATGCTTGATTGCTAGTGAAATTGTGAACTCTGGGACATCTAGGTTCATGGTTGTGACTTTGTATATAGCTTCTTTTTTTTTTGTAGTTTGTTTTGATCCTATCTCTATTAGAAGTGGAATTGATCCATCTTGATTGATACTTGTGCAAATGTATGGTGAGATTTTGTTTATTCCTTATTTTGCATCTTAGTCTAGAACTTGTCCTACATGTTATTGAAGCGAAATAAAAAGTGTTGCTTTGTTTAGGAGATGATAATAGGTTTTCTTCAATTTGTTTGGTAAATTTAAGCCTTTTCAGATATTATATCACTAGCTAGCCCTTTTAAGCCTATAGTCTTTTGTTGGTAGCCATATTTTGCCCTAAACTATTTTGTTGAATCGCTAGTTTTTGCACCTTGATTCCTTGAGCATTATAGCATAGACTTATTCTAATTATCAATTCTGAGAAAAAGGGATGGTTGAGTGAAAAGGTAATTAATGATAGCTACAAAATGTTTAAAAATCCCTCTTTGAAAGAATGTGATGAAATTTTTTTTGGCCTTGCTATGTTGTGTAGAAAATAAAAGTATAGAAAAACTCTGCTTTGGCCCTGGTCCTTAATGGACAATGTGCACCTCAACTCAATTGAGGGTGGCTAGTTTAGAAGTATGCTCAAACATTGGTCCTGGTCCTACCAAGGATATTGTGCACCTCAATTGAGGGTGGCTAGTGAAAAGGCATATATATATATATATATACACTTGTGAAATAATTGTTGAAGATAGGGCTGAAAATAATGGGTGATAAAGTCTTAAAATGCAAAGTGTTTAAGGAAGTTTAAGTCACTATTATATAGTTTTCTACCCGTCCCCTAGCCTACATTACAACATGTTAAAGTCCTATTTGATTCTATTCAAGCATGCTTAATTAGTGGAGATGTACATAATGGGCAAGCATATGGTTCTTTGTGCATACATGTGAGGTTTATTCTGAGTGTGAGAGTTGTTCTTTGATTCTAAGTCTTTAATTTATATTCAATCTTTTGATTTGAGTGTGTGGACTATTTCTTCTTGTAAGGGTACTTGTTTCATGATAGATAGGTGATTTTATTAGTTTTCTCTGATGAGAGTAGGTGAGCAAGCTTAAATTTGATGAGTTCAGAGTCCTTCCTAAGGGTTAGAAGGTAAGAGGCTTGTTCTTTATTTGTATATCTGGCATAATGATTGAGAATTATACTTGATGTTTTGAAAGTTGTATACGGCTTAATTGTTGTATCACTGATTTTTGAGATGAGCTTTAATGATTGCTCGAAGACGAGTAAAAGTTTAATGTGGGGTGTTGATGTGAGGCTAAAATATATATTTTTAATCATTATTTGCCTCACATTTAGTATTTATATTTGTCCTTTTTTAGCCTAGATTTTATGAATTGTGCTTAATAGTATATTTTATTTGTAGGATTAAATTGGTGTAAAGTTGAAGAAATTTGAAGCCAAAACAAATTAAATATGGAACATTGCATAAGGAAATCAACCAGACAGCTTAATAGATTAACTTTAATATGATAATAATATTTTATATATATATATGGCAAAGTGCTGCAGAATGTAAATTTTGAAGGAATTATACATGTGCCACATGGCAACTATCCAAGGCGAGACGATGAAGTGTTGGATTCGTCTACTGTAACGTGGAATTCAATTCCTTTTAGGTTTTGAGTTCGTAAATTTGTTTTGGACTCAATTATTTTATTCAAGATTTTCTATATCTATAAATAGTCCATAAGAATAATTATTGAGGGAAGAGGATACAATGTAGGAATTAAAACTTTTGATATAGGGTTTCATATTTTCTTCTCTTTTATTTAATTTACATTTTTTATTTGAATGATTCGTTGTAATTGCTCTATGCCTATGTGGAGTTAAACTTCTCGTTCTTGGATTATATTTTTTTACAAAATGATTGTTTAGTAATTTTAATTGTGCATAATTGGTTATCATATTGGTTGTTCTTATATTCTTGTGATTACTATTTCCATGCTTGATCACCATAGAGATAAATATATTGTCTACTCTTGAACTCGGGAGAGGAATAGAGGGATAGAACATGAAATATAAGGAGCATGATCTTTTCTTGCATATCACTTGAATTGATTTGTGTCTAGGATAGGGTTAAACCTAGGTACCTTGCTTGGCTCAAATACGGGAAGACAACATAATGCTCCATAGTTGGTCCAGTCTATCCCCGCTCTTTCTCAATTTAAGGTAATTACTTAAAATATCCTCTTAAAAGAGGTAACAACTCTAAAATATATCTAAACTCATAATTCATTTTAGAAATCAAAGTTTCTCTTTTCTCAATATAATAAAATGATATATTTAGGAATACTTAGTTCCCTTTTACAGTTACTCAATTCATATTTTAAAATTCTTTCCAAAACTCATCTTTACTTTCTCAAAAACTCAATTTAAAACAAAATGTTGTCTTTAAAAGATTCTCAAAATTTGTAACTCAAAATAGGGTTCATGCTGAAATATAGACATGAACAACTCAACTCAAAGATCTCAATAACAATATAGAAAAATTCAATACTCAGAATTGAACGATACTACTCATCTCAAGGATACTCAATTAATAGGATTCATGCTAAAATATAGACATGAATGAATCAACTCAAGAATCTCAATTCATAGCATATCAACTCAATCATTAAGAATAAAACTCAAAACTCAAAAACAAGCTCATTTCAAGAATTCTCAAAATTAAGGATAGAATCCTATATTACTCTTTTACTGATAGAAAGTAGATGTATGGCATGAGGAAGAACTAGTCCAACACTATGACAGACTTACATACATGAAAGAAAAAGGTTCTTAAAGAATATTGAATAAGAACTTGATTAGAAGTCTCAAAACCTTAGCATGAAGGAGAACAATCAAGAAAACCTTTCTTGAGATTTTTTTATTAGTTTCTTGAAATTCTATGGCCAAGAATTGAGATTCTCATTAATGATTCATAATTGTATGAAGAAATTTGAGTTAAAAAGAATGAATTTTTTGGAGAAGGACTTACCTTCCAGAAGAATCTTGAATGGAAGTCTTTTACTTCGATTTTTCATTAGGGTTTTGCCTTAGGGTTTGAGAGAGAAGAGAATGAGGGATTAATAGATGAAAATCTGATTATTTTGGGCCTTTAATTAATCAAGAAATTAGTTTAGGATTTTCTTAGAGGTAAAAAGAAAAAAACAACCCTTTTTAATGATTTTTCCGTCGTCTAATTCGTCACTACACTATATTAGGTTACTAAAATGGTCATAAACTTTTACTCGGAACTCAGATTGACACAAAATTGGTGGTGTTAGAAAGAAGATTCAAATACCTTTAATTTTAGTGGACATGGGCAACCTAACTTTTTATATTCCATGAGATATGGTCGTTTAAAGTTTACCCAAGTAGAATTTTATATCACAACTTAATCGGTAAGGAAGCTTTCAACTCAACTTTGTGTTAGGGGATTTTAGTAATCTTAATTCATCACAGATTTATTCTCACACTAAATAATTGACCTTTACAC
The DNA here is from genome assembly GCA_029582685.1 of Solanum piurae. NCBI lineage: Eukaryota > Viridiplantae > Streptophyta > Magnoliopsida > Solanales > Solanaceae > Solanum > Solanum piurae. Next base: position 16,996 of record JAJOOO010015580.1, on the reverse strand, counting down.
ATATGAGTAAGTTAAGAATCACCCGATACGACCTTACATGTAAATGAAGAATAGTTTGGGTCTTAACTTAGAATATTTTGTTGGGTGTTACACTTGGTAAGAGTAGTCATAAATTCTTGTAGGAGATATAAGTTGCAGCTAATGAGGTGTGATATTCATAAAGGAGGTCATGATATAGAGGTGTTGCTAGTCTTTAAAGCTAGTAGTTATATTGCTTAAGGCATAATAGTCCTATTATTACTTCATGCCCGGATACCTTTGTTTCATGTAAGATAACTTTAGATAGAGCGTGACTTTTTTCAAAACAATATCGTTATTGACTTATGTGCTTTAGACAGTTCCAAACTCTTAGTATGAATCAATTCCACCTATGTTAGTAGGAGAGTTCAGAATTTGTGCTTTAGACAACTCCATTCTCTGTCTAGCCATCATTCGAGGACGAATGATCCCAAGGGGGAGATATTGTAAGACCCCAAAAATTTCTAAGCTAACATCTGAATCATTCTATAACACCTCGCCACTCTACTCCTAAAATTTGAATCATTCATGTAACACCTCACACTTTGAGAAAGGCTAAAGGGGGTTGAGGACAAGTCCACGAACCCAAAATAGACCATGGACTCTTCATGGCACCCTAAATAGACCATTTAGGGGTCCACGACCCATTTACAGTATGATGGATAGCCGTCCAAGCCTTCCAAGGTGGGAGTCACTTTGACAGAACCCTAGACGGCACGTGGTGACTTGTATGATTGGTTTAGGGGTCTGTCCAAGTCACCCATTAGTTTTCAAGATTTGGGTCAACTTCACACGATCATATCTCTTAGAAAAAAATAAATTAGATGGCCTATGACCTAAAAAATTAAAGGTCTTTGGGTCCTCTTTCCGACGCCACCAAGTTTGCCTCATTTCAAGTTCGGAGTAAAGAGTTATTCCCATTTTAGTGAAGACATATTGGGCAGGTGCAAATTGGCGACCCACTAAATGGCCCGTGAAGAGTTTCACAGACCATGAAGCTTCATACGGTTCGTGAAACCTCCCATTTGCGGCTAGTTTTCAGTTTCAAAAACTGAGGTTGTTTTGGTCTTTGCCCTATGCATTTGGTACTTAAAATACGTAATTTTAATCCCCTCCCCTCATTCTAAGACTAAACCACGATGTTTTAGTTTACATAAGAGCTTAGAAAGTGTTAATTAATTCTTTTACCTTCATTAACACTTTAAGACATTAGAGAAAAGTTCCAAGATGAGAAAATCTAGGGTTCAAGCGTTATTTAAGTTTCCTCAATTTTTTCATAGAACTTTGTTCTTCCAGGTATGTAAGGCTATCATAGTGTTGGACTAGTTCGTCCTAACACCCTAAATCTACTTTCGAATCATTAAAGGAGTTATCTAGGGTACTATCCTTAGATTTGAGTATTCTTGAGATGAGTAGTATCACTGAGTTGTGAGTTCTTGAGTTCAGAGTATTAAGTCATCTATATTGTTATTAAGATCCTTGAGTTGATTCGTACATGTCTATATCTCAGCATGAACCCAATTTTGAGTTATAAATCTTGAGAATCCTTTAAATCCAACATTTGTGTTTTGAACTGAGCTTTTGATGAAGAAATTTTTTTTGAGAAAGAGTATAAGGGAATTAAGTATATCCCAAATGTTTCATTTTTACATGAAGAAAGAGAATACTTATTTTGAAAAGTTAAAAAAAAATTTAGAAAGATTTAGTAAAGATCAGTTACCTCTTAAAGCGGACTTTTTTGAGTAATTATCTCAATCCAGAATGTAATTTTACATTATGCAAAGAGAAACTTTGTTTTCTAAATGAATGAGTTTCAGAGATATTTCAGAGCGGTTATCTCTTTTGAGAGGATAGTTTGAGAAATTATCTCAAACCAGAGAAATAGTTGTAACACTTACAATTCGAGAAAGGACAACATTTTAGTTTTTCAAAAGAATTTGGTGCCATCCGACGGAGGCCAGCTATGACTCGTAGACTAAGCCACAGAATGTGGGTCTAGTTAGTGGATTGGTCACCCAAATAGGTTCAGATGACCAAAAACCATTGCCTGGACCAACGTACTATTGTTGGGTCCACGGTCCGTGGATGAGGTTCGTAGGTCCAAACCTCAGATAGTATTTTATTAGGAAAATATAATTTGACTGATTTTAGAGTCACCATTTAATTTTTAAAGGAAAATTAAGAAAATTACTTTTTCAAAAGACTAAAATAGAAATCTAATGAAAATATTTAAAGGGGGTTCGAGGTTCTTATTAGCATTTCGGGAAGGGGTTTAAAGCACCCGAAATGCCCGCTAATACGCGGTTATCTGGCAATTATTTATTTGGCCAAAATGATGTAACTTGATTTGCAAAATTAAACTATTTTAGTTGAAACCATTTTAAAAGGAGAAAAATTTATCAAAATGTAATCTAAGTGAAGTATTTTGTAAAATTATTTATTTATTTTTTAAGTCGAGACGAATAATTGAGTTAAGCGTTTAATTCAAAATTGGTGTCTTTCAGGGATTTGAAGTTTCGAAACCTTAGAATCAATAGCAATTATTAACAAGTAAACAAACGCAATAAAATAAAGAGAGAGATAGATACTCGGGCCCAAACCTGGTTTCTGTCCGCCTGGACCAGTATTTGGGCCCATTTTTGTTTTGGGCTTTTGACCCATTTGAGTTGCACCTGTCCTAGACTAACACAAAAATAATCATTTTTTCCTTTTGGGCCTTAGGCCCAATTTTCCACCTGTCCTAAAAAAAACTAACAGAATATTAATAATTAAAAGACAGGGGCTTGTGCCCAAAATAACAAAATACAAATTTAAACAATGAAGAGTAGGCCTTTGGCCCAATATTTTCAACTCTTGATTTCTTGCACGTTTTTTCAGCTTTGGGACCTGTTCGTCGGTTTTAGGCTGATGGACTCGATGAAAGGGAACTTGAGCATTTGTGGCTCTCTCGAAATGCAAAGGGAGAAAATAGGAGTACATGGTGAACTTGGACATGTTTCACATGAAAAAGACAAATGGATAAGAGTTAGCATAGGATTGACATAAGATAACTACAAACTGACTAGTGTTACACTCAAAATTTAAATAAATTTCAGCAAAGTGCTGCATCCGAGGTGATTCTGTAAACAAAGTCTTATCACATTACTCAGCTAATCATGAAAGACATGGTAACCTCTCAATCAATATAAACTCAAGTTTCCTTTCAAGAAGTATAAAATAATAATAAAAAAAAGTAAAACATTTAAATGAGGCAGTAGCTATAATGTCAATAATTAAGTGACTAAAATTCTAAAGGAAGACTATTCTAAATAGGAATCTATGCCCAAATGTAACAATTATGATAAAACACGCCAACCACATATCACTACTACAAATGATCAAAAGCATTTCAGGAAAAACAAGAAAACAATTAAGAGAATACTTCAATTTTGCACATACTTCAAAAATAAAAAATAAAAATTAGCATGCAATCCATATATCAAAGCTAATCATATACCAATAAAATGGAGCAGCAATATTGATAACAAAATCATTCAGAACCCAATTCACCAAAAATAAATAGATAATGAGAACAATAATCAAACCAACCCCAAAAAAATTGAGTTAAACGAATCACCTAAAATTTGAAACAAGCTTTTAAGGAAAGTGGAGAAATCCAGCTAGATCAAAATAATAAAATAAACACAAAATAACATAATTTAAAAGAAAATATAAACAACTAGATCAAAAGAAAACATTAGACATCCATTAACAGGACAATACAATATCAATAGCACACTAAAAGAAGTGGACAACACCAACTATAATCTGTAAACACATATAAATAAACTAATTATACAAAACAGAGACAAATAAAACAAAGATCCAAAGCCCACATGATCATAAAGAGAAATAGAGAGAGAGCAACGCAGTAACTTCAGAATATGTCAGAAAATGAAGAAAATATCATGCTTGCATTAGACCCTACAACCGACTAGTTCACTTATTTCCCCGAAATAGCAAGACTTTAGCCAGGTCAAAATTTGATCAAAACAGAACAGATTCGGAACAATTAGTATCAATATCGAACAAATTCCATACTATCCTACCTACATCAGTCCATTCTAGCCTAGACGAGTAACTTGGGTAAGAAGAGAATTGAGTGAAGACTTAAGATGGGGTGAACAAGCAAGAGAAGGATATACCTTAAACACACATGAAAAAGGAACGCCAAAACAGTCCATGAAGTTGGACAAAAAATGACTCGTTATAAGACGCAATATACAATAGAACGGTCATGGCATTTGAACAATAACAAAAAAAACCTTATAGCAGCAAGATGAAAGACACTCTAGAAGCTAAGAGACCACGAGAAACACACCATGAGTATTCAATGACATTCAAGCGAGTGAACTTGAGATGAGCGATAGCGAAATAACCTCAAAATACTCACAGAGAAGCAGCGAAGCTAGGCATGAGAAAGCAAAAATCGAAAACCATGATACTAGTAGTCAATGAAATCGCTAAAGAATCACAGATACAACATATCATTATGTCAAGAGATTAATAACCAACATCAGCAACACAAACTTTCAGAATATTGAAGAAAACACCATTTCAAAACTTAGAAGACGAGAAAAAAATCATACGAAAGATGAGATGCTACCTTTTCGGAAGCAGCGAAGTGGGACGGGATGAGCGGGAGGAGATGAGTTTCCACCACCACAAACATGAGTTTAATCCCGAGCAGCTGACCAAGTACGTGAACCAGACTTTCTTTCCCTAGGTTTTCCAATATTTTTCTCTAAACTCCCAAAATTTCTAACTAAAAAAAAAAATCCCCTCCTCTCCCCCTTTACCAATGAACAACATATATAGGGAAAATAGGGTTCGGATTCCGGGGGAAAAAATGGATGAAAAATCCGAATTCAAAGCCCTCCGAAAATCAAAACTCAAAACTCCTTTCACCATTTAAGGGAAACATACTTTTTCTTGCCAGTTGGACCATTTCCGAAAGAGGGAAGGGGAATGGATGGCTAGGATCGATCTCCCGTCCTCGCACTCGACGTGGCGCCCATCCAAGCGAGCCGAGAACGCTGCTGGCAGGACCAATTTTGCAGGCGGATCTGCCCTGCTGCGACTAAAGCTGTCTGAGGGGATCGTTGGGAAGAAGACGACAAAAACAATGTTGATGCCGTGTATTTTGACGCGTTGAAGAAAAATGGGAACTTTGGATTGTACTGGCTTCTTTTAGAATTGGAGTGGGCCGGGTTAAAGGGGAAATTGGGCTGAGGCGTTTTGGGTTTGGGTTGTTTTAGGAAATGGATTGGGTGAAAAGGAATGGGCTGCTGGGTTGCAAGCAAGAGGGGGAAAATGGGCTGGACAGCTTGTGGGAAATATTGGCCCAAAATGGCCCTTTAATACAAGTTGAAAAACTTATTAAAGAAGTGGCTACAATTGCATTATAAAGACTTAGCCGATTCGAACTTAATTAGGATAGATTCGGCTAGTAATTAAATGGGACGAATTGATATTAATTAATTAACAAGCTTCTTAATTTCAACGACATAAGATAATTAATCTTAATTATAAGCTAATTAATTTAACCATATAAACAACTAAATAATCAAATATTTAAATAAAGCTAAAATCCTTTCGAGACAATTTTTGAACATTTATAAGATATACCAATTAGACATATAATTATTTAATAATTAACTTAATTAAAAGCTAATTAACTCAAAATATAAGCTATTAATTACTTTAAACTAAATAACCAAATATTTAAATAAAACTAAAATCCTTCTGAGATGATTTTCGAAGATTTATAAAATATACTAATTAGACACGTAATTATATTAAACATCATATTTATTATTTTAAAATTTGTAAAAATGACAAAACTACTTAAAATGACTTGAAACTTATTTTGAATTTTATAAAGCTAATTATATCAAATCGTTTAGAATTTAGGAAGCTCGATGATTAATTTATATTGTGGAGGTCCAAAATTAGGTGTCAACAGATAGTTTGAGAAATTATCTCAAACCAGAGAAAGAGTTGTAACACTTCAAATTTGAGAAAGGGCAACATTTCAGCTTTTCAAAAGAATTTGGTTCCATCCGACGGAGGACATCCATGACTCGTAGACTGAGCCACAGACTGTGGGTCTAGTCAGTGGATTGGCCGCCCAAATAGGTTCAGAGGACCAAAAACCATGGCCTGGACCAACGGACCGTCGTTGGGTCCACGGTCCATGGATGAGGTTCGTAGGTCCAAACCTCAGATCTTAGTTCCAGAAATAACTGACGGACGTGCAGGAAGGACTGACGGCCTAACCCATCATTACAGGAGGCAATTATTTCCTAGGAAAGTTAGGTCTTTTCCTAATTAGCCTAGCCTAATACTAAGTCGTTTTACCCTTCACCAAAACTCCTATATAAGTGTTTTAACTCAAAAATTTCCCAATTGAAAATCGTTCTCTCAAATTTACAAAAGAAGAACAAGTTTTCCTCCCAAATATTTCTCTCTCAAGAAAACTTGAAGAAGAACGATCCAAGATAGGGTTTGCAACTCAAGTCTCCAATTCCTCCATTGAAGTTAAGAAATTGGCATTAAGGTATGATAGTTTTTATCCATAGATTTCTTCCATTCATGCAGTTTCCGAATTTCGCTATTTTCAAAGTTATAATTCCCCATTTCAGTTAGGGTTTTCCTCTATGATATGGGTTCCTCTAATTATTGATTTAGTTGATTGATCTATGATCTTTTATGCATGAATTGATTAATCTAATGATTTTATGATGATTCCCTATGAACCCATGTAATTCCCATGGTTTCCCAAATTATGATGATATGATGTGGGTTTTGGATTATGAATGGAGAGTAGAATGATTCTTATAAAATTTATGTAAATGTTTTAAGGATGCTTTGAGAGTGAAGTATCAATGATAATGTTGTTGTTGTGTTGTTGAAAGGATTTCTCATTTACACATGAAAGTATGATTATGAAAGGTTTTCTCACCTAGTAAGGATTCTAAGGTTGAAAGGTCTTCTCACCTAAATGAATCAAAGATGAGGAGCTATCCTAATGAAACCTAGCTTGGATTGGTTATTGAATGATACCTTTCCATGGATGACTTATGACCTAGCTTGGATTGGGAAGATGATGTGTCTTTCATGGATAATAAGAATAAGTAAGAAAATGACTATTCCGTGGGATTTATGCTTAGCACTGAGAGGATATTTAGATGAAGCTCTCCGTGAGTAGATAACGGGTTTCTAGAACCAATATCATTATCCCTTACTTATGTGCCCCCATAAGATGATTGTATAGATAGACATTATCTAGTGGATCCACAATAGCTAGAAGTTCATGGTCCTTACCTTGGCAAGTAGGACAACCCTTTTCTTTGTGGGAGACATCGAGGGATCATGTTATAGCTCACATGGTCCTATGTTGGTTCAGGCTACTTCCCACAATAATAATGAACTAAGGTTACATCAATAAGTATCTCACATGTGTTCAAAGGTTTAAAAGATGTTAGCTTGCATTGACCGTGTTTTATGACTTATGTTTCTAACTCTTTTTATATCATGTTTTAGCTTGGTCATTGCATGTCATGAAAATGTCCTATTTTAGCATGATTTGAATGCCTATATGCATGGCTTTAATACTTGGTACATATTTTGTACTAACGCATACTCTTGCCTACATTTCCCCTAATGTAGGGTCTGACAGTCAAGATTCTTAGTTTCATGGCTAGAGGTTGACTTGAGATATTTCAAGCTTTGATTAGTCCTCATGCTTCGAGGACGGATTTTCATTATTTTCAGTTTTCTTTCTTACTTTCAGTTTTGGACATGATGTATGGGCTAGGCCCAATTTCATTCTATTGTTCTAGATGGCTAATGGGACAAAGTTTTTAGACTTCTGCTTTACCTTTTATTAAACTTTTGGACTTGAAATGCACTTTTTTATCTCTTTTGTTTCTATTTCTTATGTTATGAATACTAAGTGGCTTGTATGGGGCCTCTCAAGGTCCTATACGCGATGTTACGCCTAGTGGAAACCTTGGGTCATTACAAACTTGGTAATCAGAGCACAAAGTTTAGAATGATCCTAGGATGTCTCAATAGCCACGTAGAGTAGAGTCTTGTTCATGAGTGTGAAACGTGCCACATTTATGAATAAGAGGCTACAAGAGAATTAGGAAACTCCACTTCTTTCATTACTCTAAAGTCATGTGACAGAGTTTAACTCTATAAGGTCTCTCTCCTAATCCTTATCCAATGTTCTACTGGATATATCCACTCGAAGAGCTTATGCTAGAATGAATGTGAGGGAGAATGCGGAACAAGAAGCTCCTCCTCAAGTTCCTCAAGCTCTAATCGACCCATTGGTCGAGCAAGTGACTAATGCAGAGTTTAGGGCTTCTTTTCAGGTATTGGCTCAAGCCACGAAGGTCCAAGACAATAGGGAGATTTTGGTTCCCGTGAACCCAAATGTGGGTATGGTGGCATCTAGAGCAAGGGACTTCACTAGGATGAATCCTCTGGAGTTTCATGGTTCTTAGGTTGTGGAAGATCCTCAAGAGTTCATTGATGAGGTTTACAAGGTGTTTATGATCATGAGAGTGATGCCGGTTGAAAAGGAGGAGTTGTACGCCTATCAACTTAAGAGTGTTGCACAAATTTGGTTCAACCAATGAAAAGAAGGGAGATCGGAAGATATGTGACCTCTTGATTGGGAAAAGTTTAAGGTTGCTTATCTTGATAGGTTTTTTCCCTTGAGGTGAGGGAGGCAAAGGTTCTTGAGTTCATTAATCTTCATCAAGGAAATATGAGTGTGAAGGAATATGTTGTGAAGTTCTCACAACTATCACGATATGCTCCCATTATGATTGTTGATCCTAAGGCAAGGATGAATAAGTTTGTTTCGGGTGTTTCCAAAATGGTGGTTAAAGAATATCGTACCGCAATGTGCATTAGTGACATGGAAATCTATCGTCTCATGGTACATGCTCAACAGATCGAAGAGCAAAAACTTAAGGAAAAGTATAGGTAGACAAAGAGGGCTAAAATCGGTGATGGTGATTTCTCTCATGCAAGGTATGATGGACATGGTCGCCCTAGATTTTGACAAAGGTTTTCCAGTCAAGGTTCCTCTAATGCTCCTCCTAGTTTCAATAAAGAGAGGGTGTCTAACCTTAAGCCTCAAGGAGGGAATGGTAGTGGCTCTCCATTGCCTATGTCTACTTATGCTAGGTGTGGAACGAAGTACGAGGGTAAGTGCTTAGACGGCACGGATGGTTGCTTCGATTGTGGTAAAAGCGGTCATAAGATGAGGGATTGCCCAATGCTTACGGCTAAAGAGAGAGAGGGCAAGCAATCTCCTCCTAGTGGTTTGGATTCCAATGCTCCCAAGCAAAACCAATTTTATGCACTCTAGACTCGTGGTGAATAAGTGGGTTCTCCCAATGTGGTTACCGGCATGTTGAAAGTCTTCCAACTTGATGTTTATGCTTTACTTGATCCTGGTGCTACCTTGTCTTTTATGATGAGGTTTGATAGTCTTCCGGATGTGTTGATAGATCATTTTTCTGTCTCTACCCATGTTGGTTATTCTATTGTGGCTAAGAGGGTCTATAGAAAGTGTCTCGTTTCCTTGTCCCATAGAGTTAATCTTGCTGATTTGGTAGAGCTTGATATGTTGGATTTTGATGTTATTCTTGGTATGGATTGGCTGCACTCATGTTATGTTTCTATTGATTGTAGAACTCGTGTAGTCAAATTTCAGTTCCTGAATGAGCCTGTCTTATAGTGGATTGGGGGAAATTTTATGCCTAAGGATTTGTTTGTCTCTTGTCTCAAAGCTAGAAAGATTATTGCAAAGGGTTGCATATACCATCTAGTTAGCGTGAGGGATGTAGATTCTGAAATCCTTATTCTTGAGTCGGTCCCGGTGGTTAATGAGTTTCCAGAAGTGTTCCATATGATTTACTTGGTATTCCTCCTGAAAGAGAAATAGACTTCAATATTGACCTTCTCCTAGATACGCAACCTATTTCTATTCCTCCTCACTGAATGGCTCCGGCAAAACTAAAGGAATTGAAAGAACAATTGACAGATTTGTTGGATAAGGGTTTCATCTGACCGAGTATCTCTCCATGGGTGCTCCAGTTTTGTTTGTTAGAAAGAAATATAGTTCTCTTCACATGTGTATTGGTTATTGTCAGTTGAACAAGGTGACCATTAAGAATAAGTATCCTCTTCCAAGGATAGATGATTTGTTTGACCAACTTCAAGGAGCGAGTAACTTCTCTAAGTTTGACGTTCGGTCGGGTATTCACCAATTAGGGTGAAGGAAGATGACATTCTGAAGACGGCTTTTCAAACGCGGTATGGTCATTATGAGTTTTTGGTAATTTCATTTGGTTTGACTAATGCTCCGACGACATTTATGGATTTGATGAATAGGGTGTTTAGACAATACCTTGACATGTTTGTAATTGCGTTTATTGATGATATATTGATCTATTCGAGAAGTGACTATGAGCATATTGACCGTTTGAGGATTGTGTAACAAATTCTCAAGGACCAACAACTCTTTGCAAAGTTTAGCAAGTGTGAGTCTTGGCTAAGGTCTGTCACTTTCCTTGGCCATATTGTTTCAAGTAAGGGTATTGAGGTAGATCCTAAGAAGGCAGATACGTTTAAGAGTTGGCCTAGACATCTATCCCTTTCAGATATTATAAGTTTCTTAGGTTTAGTTGGTTACTACAGAAGGTTTGTTGAGGGTTTTTCTTCGATTGTCTCTCCATTGACAACAATGACTCAGAAGAAGGCTAAGTTTATATGGTCCGAAGCATATGAGAAGAGCTTTCAGGAATTGAATGATAGACTTACTTCCGCTCAGGTGTTGACTTTACCGAAAGGAACTGATGGTTTTATTGTTTATTGTTATGCCTTGAGAATTGGGCTAGGATGTGTACTTATGCAAAATAGGAAAGTCATTGCCTATGCTTCAAGGCAACTTAAGGTTCATGAGAAGAATTATCCTACACATGACCTTGAACTAGTAGCGGTTATTTTTGCCTTAAAGATTTGGAGGCATTATTTGTATGGTGTCCATGTAGATGTTTTTACCAACCACAAGAGTTTACAATATGTATTTAATCAAAAGGATTTGAATCTGCGCCAAAGAAGGTGGTTAGAGTTATTGAAGGATTATGATATGAGTGTTCTCTATCACCCCCAGTAAAGTGAATGTGGTGACAGATGCTCTTAGTCGGCTATCTATGGGTAGTGTTGCTCATTTTAAAAAAGATAAGAAGGAGTTGGTTCGAGATATCACAAATTTTCATGGTTGGGTGTTCAGTTAGTGGATTCTACCAAGGCTGGTGTTATGGTTTACAATGGTTCAAAATCGTCTTTTGTGGTGGATGTGAAAGCCAAGCAAGGTGTTGATCCCATTTTGGTTGACTTGAAGGAAGTGGTGCTAAAAAAGTCCGTAGAGGCTTTCTCCCTAGGGGGAGATAGTGTACTTAGGTATCAAGGTCATTTGTGTGTTCCTAAAGTTGATGATTTGAGGGAACATATCTTGTAAGAAGCCCATAGTTCTCGATATTCCATTCACCTTGGAGCCACCAAGATATAATATAATTTGCGGGAGATCTATTGGTGGAATGGGATGAAGAAGGATATTGTGGGATTTGTGGCTAAGTGTCCTAATTGTCAACAAGTGAAGGTTGAGCATCAGAAACCAAGAGGTTTATCCCAATACATTAGCATTCCTACTTGGAAGTGGGAAGATGTAAATATGGACTACATTGTCGGTTTGCCTCGCACCCGACGACAACATGACTCAATTTAGGTTGTAGTATATCGAATGATGAAATCAACTCATTTCATCCCTGTCAAGGTTTCTTATTCGGCAGAAGACTATGCTAAGTTGTATTTGAGAGAAATGGTAAAGTTGCATGGAGTGCCTTTATCCATCAGTTTTGGAAATCTTTTCAAAAGGGTACTTGTGTTAATCTTAGCATGACCTTTCATCCACAAACTGATGGGAAAGCGGAGCGTACTATCCAAACTTTGAAAGATATGTTGAGAGATTGTGTGATCGATTTTAAGGGTAATTGGGATGACCATTTGTCGTTAATCGAGCTTGCTTATAACAATAGTTATCACTCAAGTATTGGTATGGCTCCATTTGAGGCCTTGTATGGTAGGAGTTCTAGATCTCCTATAGGATGCTTTGATATGGGTGAAGTTACCCTAATAGGTCCAGTTAGTTCAAGAGACCATGGTTAAAGTTTGACTTATTATAGAAAAGTTGAAAATGGCTCAAAGTCGGTAAAAGTCCTATGCCGATGTGAGGGGGAGAGATCTTGAATTTGAAGTAAATGATTGGGTCTATTTGAAAATTTCACCCATGAAGGGTGTAATGAGGTTTGGTAAGAAAGGGAAGCTTAGTCCCCGATATGTAGGCCCGTACCAAATTTTGAGGCGTGTTGGAAAGGTTGCTTATGAACTAGAATTGCCTAATGAATAGGCATTGGTGCATCCAAATTTCTATGTCTCCTTGTTGAAGAAATTTGTTGGTTTCTGAATTTATAGTTCCCTTAGAAGGTTTGGGGCTTAAGGAGAATCTTTCATATGAAGAAGTTTCGATTGAGATTTTAGACCGAAAAGTCAAAAAGTTGAGAAATAAAGAAGTTACTTCCGTGAAAGTGTTGTGGAGGAATCAGTTAGTTAAGAGTGCTACTTGGGAGGCTGAGGTCGATATATGTCCTGATATCCTTATCTCTTTCCTTCCACCTCTACTCTAGCTTAAGGTAATGAGTTCCTCATGGTTTACTCTTTTGGTGTCATGTGTCTTAGACATTTCCATGATTTTCTCATTTATGCATGTTCATGAAAAGCTTCTCTTTTAGAAAATGAGTTTATTTGATTGATTTATACATATTTATGTGCATTTGACAATGAGTGGCATATAAACTTCATGATGTGATGGTTTGAGCATGTTTTCGCATAGAGTCGGTGCTTCCTCCTCGGATATGTGCATTGCATGGATGATGGGATGTTAGATTTAGTTTCCACCTCTCTTATGATGTCTTGAATCTCATTCGAGGATGAATGATCCCAAGGGAGAGATAATGTAACACCTCAGATTCGAGAAAGGGCAACATTTTTGTTTTAAATGAATTTGGTATCATCCGACAGCGGCCAGCAACAACTCATGGACTGAGCCATAGACCGTAGGTCTGGTCCATAGATTGGCCACCCAAATAGGTTCAAAGGACCACGAACGACGACCTGGACCAACGGACCCATGTTGGGTCCATGGTCTGTGGATGAGGTTCGTAGGTACAGACCTCAAATCTTAGTTTATGAAATGAATGACGGACGTGCAGGACAAACCGTAGGTCAGACCACGATATGTCGTTCTGACTTGTCGTTACTGGCGGTAGTTATTTCCTAGGGAAGGTTGGGTCTTTTCCTAATTAGTGTAGACTAATACTATGTCGTTTTACCCTTCACCAAAACCCCTATTTAAGTGTTTTAACTCTAAAATTTTCCAATTGAAAATCATTCACTCAAATTTACAAAAGAAGAATAAGTCTTCCTCCCAAATATTTCTCTCTCTAGAAAACTTGAAGAAGAATGGTTCAAGCTACGGTTTTCAACTCAAGTCTCCAATTCCTCTATTGAAGTTAAGAAATTGGCATCGAGGTATGATATTTTTCATACATGGATTCCTTCCATTCATGGAGTTCCCGAATTCTCCTATTTTCAAAGTTAGAATTTCCCAATTGAGTTAGGATTTTCTTCTATGATATGGGCTCCTTTAATGATTGATTTAGTTGATTGATCTATTATCTTCTATGCATGAATTGAGTTAATCTAATGATTTTATGATGACTCCCCATGAACCCATGTAATTCCCATGTTTTCCCAAATTATGATGATATGATGTGGGTTTTGAATTATGAATGAAGAGTTAATGAAATTAAGCATGATTCTTATGAAATTTATGTAAATGTTTTAAGGATTCTTTGAGAGTGAAGTATCAATGATAATGTTGTTGTTGTGTTGTTGAAAGAATTTCTCATATACACATGAAAGTATGATTGTGAAAGGTTTTCTGACCTAGTAAGGATTCTAAGGTTGAATGGTCTTCTCACCTAAATGAATCAAAGCTAAGAAGTTATCTTAATGAAACCTAGCATGGATTGGTTATTGAATGATACCTTTCCATGAATGACTTATGACCTTGCTTGGATTGGCACGTCAAGTAAGAAAATGACTACTCTATGGGATTTATTCTTTGCATCATGAGGATATTGAGATGGAAGCTCTCGCGTGGGTAGAGGCCGGGTTTCTAGAAGCAATCTCCTTATCCTTACCTATGTTCCCCATAGGATGATTGTCTAGATAGACATTAGCTAGTGGATCCACAATAGCTAGAAGTTCATGGTCCTTACCTTGGCAAGTAGGACAACATTTTTCGATATGGGAGACACTGGGGACCATGTTATAGATTACATGGTCTTTATGTTGGTTAAGGCTACTTCCCATAATAATAATGAACTAAGGTTACTTCAAGAAGTATCTCACATGTGTTCAAAGGTTTCAAAGATATTAGCTTGCATTGACCATGTTTTATGACTTATGTTTCTAACCCTTTTTTATATCATGTTTTGCTTGTTCATTGCATGTCATGAAAATGTCCTATTTTAGCATGACTTAAATATTTATATGCATGGCTATCATACTTGGTATATATTTTGTACTAACACATACTCTTGCCTACATTTTCCCAAATGTAAGGTCTGATAGTCAGGGTTCTCAGTTTTGTGGTTAGAGGTTGACTTGAGAGATTTCGAGTTTTGGTGAGTCTTCATGCTTAGAGGATGGATTTTCATTGTTTTCTGTTTTGTTTCTTACTTTCAGTTTTGGACATGTTGTATGGGCTAGGCCGAATTTCATTCTACTGTACTAGATGGCCAATGAGATAAAGTGTTTAGATTTCCGCTTTACCTTTTATAAAACTTGTGGACTTGAAATGTACTTCTTTATCTCTTTTGGTTCTATTTCTTATTTTATGAATGTTAAGTGGCTTGTATAGGGCCTCTCGGGGTCATATACGTCATGTTACGCCTAGGGGGTACCTTGGGTCGTGACAATAGTAATGTTTTTATACATTTGGGCAAAAGTATATATATTATGGGAGTAGTATCGAGCATCGATATGTGGGAGAGTTCAGACAACTCATAGCCTCCATAAACCATGTCTTGCCAACATGGGTACAAGATCATACTTTTTAGATGAATCCTTAGCGCCTTCGAGTTGAAATTAGTGGGTCCATTTAGTTGAGGTGTCTTATATCCCGACATGATATAGGATAGTTATGGCAGTGTGGACAAGATGTCGTATCATCATGTAGCTCATAATGATGGTTGTCGATTAGAGAATCTCCCAATAGAGTTAAAGTGTATTTTTGTATATCAGCTAATATGTTGAGTGATGAGTAAGTATTTTTATAAAGTTTAAAAAGATTTAATTTCTTCAATTCTTTACATTTAGTTGAGTTTATGTTTTATCTAGTGCAATTGTTTCATTCAATTAGTTTCGCTTCAGCTATATTACATACTCGTACATTCAAATGTACTGATATCATTTGATCTGCACCCTTTTATGATGCAGATACATGTGTTCAAGATCATCAACAGGGGCTTCGTTGAGATTAATCTACACTCCAGTAAGCTATTGGCCAGCCTCCTGGTATTCCGGAAGACTTCACATTTACTTTCAGTTTAGTAGTTTTGTGATGTCGTGGGTCTTGTCCCGACATCCTTCTTTGATAGTTGAGGCTTCATAGATAGATAGAGTTGAGGAGTTTTTCAGTATACTTTTCTTTGAGATATTTTCGCAAACTATTATACTTATATTATTGAGTATTTTATAGACAGTTTGAGTTGAGTATTTACTTTGAGTTTAAATGTTCAAAAAAATTGTTTTAAGTCTTTTATCGCTTGAGTAAGTCTTCCGCTAAGCAGTCAGCCAGGCCAACAGTTTGCTTGGGGACCAAAAATGATTCTCGAGTGTCGGCAACGTCCAGGGTATAGGTTCGGGCTATGATATTCACGACCCAAATTTAACACATAAATTCACACCACTGCACCACAACCCATATTTGGTATTATAATATAAACTTTATTGCTATGTTAAATGGAAAAAACTACCTAATTAGACAATCATACCATATCTATCAAATCAAGTTTTTGGTTAAAAACATCTTTAAACTACACCCCAAACTTAAATTACATCCTTAAAATATATTTTTTGACATAAAATATTCTCCAAGTATTTGAAAGTTAACAACTTTCATCCTTCTGTTAAATATTATCAAAAACCTAAAGAATCCTACTAAAACATGAGCAGTTCACATGACTATCAACAAAAAATTTTCTGCATAATTCATTTCATGCTATAAAAATCTCTTGAAAAAAAAGAATATTAAAAAACATGGACATCATTGTTTACTCAAACAAAAAATGTTAGGAAGGTCTCAAGATATATGATTTGTTTTTTTCTCATTTACCAACAAAAAGAAGTTGGAGCTTAATTATTTTCACATTTTTCAAAGTTCAATTGTATTAAGATCAATAATTTTTCAGAGCAATCTGATATTGAAGTGATCAAAATTCTAATTATGTCACATTCAAGCTTCATTCTCCATTATTAGAAATGGGAGTTGCCAAGAAACACCGCATCTCACAAATTCAATTAAGAAGAAATATATTTCAACTGGTAATTTTTTTTCATATTAAATCACATGAAAAAATAAGTTTTTTGAAAATTTTCAAATTAAAAGATTTTGCAGTGCTAAATTCAATTGCCGAAAAAAATTACGATAATATTTTTCGCGTATCTCAAAATAATAAATATGAAAGAGTGACTTGATTTTTGCGGGATCTGTTAGTTTTCTGGA